>JANJGN010001931.1:0-98022 GCA_026770705.1 Isurus oxyrinchus
GAATCCACGAAGCCAGTTTTATTTCTCTAAAACGGAGTCATTTTAAACAAGTCGCACGTAATACCTCTCGGGACCTAGCTTCAAATAAAAGGCATGAAGTCCTCACTTGCGTTAGGCCTGAAGTGTAGCAATGTTGAGATGTGGACCTGATCTGACATTGTTTGTCCTTGCGCTGCGTTGTGTTTGTTGCTCAGCATCAGTGAGTTGGGAGGGTCATTCCCAATTTGCATTGACAAAATCCTGGTCATGACCTTTGTAAGAAGAGTGAAGATGAGGGGCCAAGTGGTGCATTTCACGTTGCCTCTTTCCTGTTTGTTTGTTTGTTTGTGAGCCAGCTGTGTTGCTGCTTGTTCCCACTGCACGTTATGAATTTCTTTATTATGGACCCCATAAGTCTTTTAAATGGGGAATATTGAGCACCATTAAGCTTCGCATATCTCCAGCGGAACAGGCGAGCAGTGCTCTTTAACAGCTTGCACACAGCCATCTGGGTTCCATTGACGATGTATTTCTCTGTAGGCAGTGATAATGCCTCACACATGAGGCTGACCAGATAACTTGAGACCCACGAAATCTGGAGGACTAAGTTGTAATTGGGTTGTGAGTTCACTCGAGCTGTAAAGTCACGCTTCATTTACTTTGCTCCACACGCTAGTTAAAAAAAATAATCTGAAAATAAAAATTCTCCTTGGATGGTCCCATGTCCATGTGTTATCACTTTGCATCGCACCCTGATAAGTAAATTGAAACCATTACCATTTGACGTTGAGCAGATGTTCATGCAGGTGTTGCTATCACCCCCGGGCCAGAGGGAATGGCCTTAATTTATTTTGGGGTGATGGGAATGAGTGTCAGTAGCCAGTGTCTCAGGTAGAACAGCCAAAGACTCTTAGAACCTGTTTACTAAAATTCATTACGTGAAAAAAATCCCCAGTTACTTTGAAATGCAAGATGTTGGCAGCCTTTCAGTGCAACTGCAGCAGCCGTGAATTCCAGGTTCTTTGATACAGTTGTGCTGTAACTTCTCATTGTCTTTGTAGTCATTGAAACTGATGAAAACCTACAGTTAACAGTCAGTAAACACACGCAGACTGCCAGATATCAAACCAGTCTGAGGGAGAGACGGCAAGAGTCACAGAAAAGAAATCATAATCTGTAGGATGTCCAAGGTAATTGCCCGGGGGATAATCCTTCAGCCCAGCCCTTCTTGTCAGGTCATTTGTTACCAACAGCGAGGAGGCAAGTAGATGGAACAGATGCCTGCAGACCTGTCTGGAGAACTGTTCTCCAGGCACTGCAGCCAGACTCCGTGACTGAAGTGTTTCCTGATCAGGGTGATAACCTCCAGCGCCTCCACATCTTCCTTTCGACAACCCGGGCGGTTGTGAAGCTTCTCTGAAGACAGGGTAAGTGTATCGGTATCACAGTGTTGATATAGTCTTCCTGCACTTTAGCAAACTGCTGGGTTTTTGTTTTTGCCATTTGTACAAACTTTAAAGGAAAGGATTTCACAGCAACAGCTTATATTGATGTAGCACTTTCAACACAGTAAAACACTCCCAAAGCGCTTTACAGGAGTGACAATCACACAAATTTTCACATCAGGAGATATTAGATCAAGTGACCAAAAGCAGAGTCAGAGAGGTAGGCTTTAAGGAGCGCCTTGAGAGACTCGGAGAGGTTTAGGGGGGGGAGTTCCAGAACTTAGGATCCGGGCAGCTGCAGGCACAGCCACCAATAGTGGAGCAATTTAAATTGTGAAGCACAGGAGACCAGAATTAGAGGATTGCACGTAACTCAGAGGGTTGTAGGGCTGAAGGAGGTTACAGAGATGGGGAGGGGCGAGCCCATGGAGTGATTTGAAACCACGAGCGTGAATTTTAATTGTATCTCACTCCTGTTGCAAAGCTTGAAGTGGCTGCAGGAGAGTTTGATTACAGTGACGCCTAAGCCTTGTAGCTCCAGCTTTTAAACTTCTGAACAAGTGAATTGTGAGTTTACCTGAAGCTGTTCTGCAGCGTTGTTCACAGCTCCCTCACCCTGGCTCCTGATCGCTTGCTGCAGTCCAATTCCAGAGCTGGAAAAGGACGCTCCAAATCAGGATCAAAGCTTTTACATTTTTAGTCCACACCTACCCTGTCAGGCTGGTTCATTCAGGCAGGGGATGTAAACATTGAACGCATGGCCTGCAATGTTCATCATCTGCTGCACACAACCAAGTGAAGTGTAGAGCCGGGAGCTGCAGTTTACTGGCGATCCAGTGATATATTAGTGTTCATACCTGCTGTTAAATCAGCGGTTATCTGATCAGCCCCATGTTTAACCAGGCGCACTGGCAGCAGCCCTATATTTAAGATCCATGGGCACTGATCTTTCGGCCCCTGTGTGAATCTGGATCTTGCTATATCCTACGGGCTGTGATCTGTGCTCCTAATGGCATCACGTTACCACTGGAGTCACCTCTGCAATGATAATGGAGCATTGTCACTATCAGACACACACAACTTCGGCTCCTTCCTGAGCTTTGCTGGTTTCACTTGCCATTTTGCACAGAATTTCAAACATGGGAAGAGGCTGCTGGGCCTAAAGGACATGTTTACAGCTTCTCCTCCTCACCGACCCTAAACCCATGTGCTCACCATGGACTGGAGGAAAATTAGCAGGAATAGTGGGTTGTGTTACTAAGAAAAGGTGCTGGTATCAGAATCTGTGACATTATCTGTTCCACTCTCATTATCAAGGGGTGTTAGGGCGGGGGGGAGAAAACCATTTTGAAAAAGTTCAACATGGTCAAAGCAGGTAGTGATAAAGTTACTCTTTTTAAACTGGGAAGCTGGATAAATGAGGGAGAAAGGATCGGAGGATATGCTGATGAGGTGAGATGAAGAGGCTGAATGGCCTACTTCTGCTCCAACATCTTATCATTCCAGAGAAGGTTCACTAGGTTGATCCCGGGTGTGGAGGGATTTTCTTATGAGGAGAGGTTGTTAGGTTGGGCCTGTGCTCATTGGAGTTTAGAAGAATGAGAGGCGACCTTATTAAGTATATTCAAGGCTGAGAGAGATAGATTTTTAATCAGTAAGGGAATCAGGGGTTATGGGGAAAAGGCAGGAAAGTGGAGTTGAGGATTATCAGATTGGCCACAGCCTACTTCTGCTCCTATGTCTTACGGCTTCTTGGTTGGTGGAGACTCGCGTGAAACAGAAACACCAGTTAGGTTGGATGGGTGTTTTCTGTGCTGTGAATTCTCTGCACGTTCATTTCTCGGTTAAAAACAAGTTGTCCAGTCAAGCGTCAACTAACTGGGTCTGACCTTGGCCATTTAATGGCACCTTATTCTCAGGATTTTGCTTGGTGCGGGCTGTGGGAGGTTTGACACCAATTGCGCCCACAGAATCTAACGGGAAGGACGAGGGTGGTACCTCATCCCTCCTGACATTCCACTTTAGAAATGAAGATTAGATTTCCAGCTCCCTCCGTGGGTTAGTTGGGATTGGCGCCGCCTTGGACTGGAACTGAAATGGGGGAGTTCCCTAGTTTCGGGTGGAAAGATGAAAGAACGCTGGGCTCAATCCCTGTGCCCATTGGAAAGGAGAAGAACAGCTGCCAGGATTCCTGTCCCTGTCCCGTTCTCCACTCAGGAAGTTTCTGGGATTTCCACCAACAACCACCTCCCACCCACCCCCACACCCCGGCCATAGTTCAGCCGCTTCGCACTATCTAAGCTTATTTTAAAAAGTGATTGCAGTTTTCAGTATGAGATCAGCTGCTTTGACAACCTCACCGATCCCTTGTTCTGAATCTCTAGGCCGCGGGACCACGTTGCAGCTGTGCGACTAATGCTGTTGCGTTAAATCAGGGTAGAGAGCAGGAGGTGGGTGAGCAGGGGCTACTCGAAGGTGCTGCACTGAGGATGCTGACTGTGTGGTAGTGTGGGAGCAGCCTGGGGCTAGGTCAGTCAGTCAGTCAGTCAGTCAGTGTGCATCATTCGTTGCCTTCGAGGGTCCTTCAGAACAAGGAACGCACCTTTTGCATTTTCTCATTCACAACATGACACTGTAAATCCTGTCTAAACACAAACGCGCGTTTATATAAGGTCAGCAATCAGTTCCCGCTCGGAGAATGAAGCCAGCACTGAGCAAGGGGCACTGGGGGTAGGCACTGGGCCTGTTGATCAGCTGGCGAGAGATTTCTTTGAAAGCTGGGAAGGAAGGATGAGGTAGACGGGCAGAATTCCAGAGGGCAGCAGCTACCAATGGGGAAAAGCAGTGGGTCGCTGTTGGAGGAGCAAAGGGTGTGTCTTTTAAAAAGAGTCTCTGTACCGTGGGCAGGACATAAAGCAGAGAGCTCATTATCAAGGGGATCCACAGCAGGGAATAGTAGGAGATGGTGTCACGTGATGGAGGTTGGGAGAGTGCATTTGCACCAAGTCCACTTCACACTGATGCTAAACTGGGAATGTGAATGTAGCGAGGGGCCAAATGGCCTACTCTTGCTCCTAATCTGCATGTTTGTATCCTAGGAGATGCTCAGTCAAATGACTAAAGGGTTAAGTTGGCAGTATTGTTTCTGTTTACACGTTCAAAGCTTCTCATTAAGATGGTTTACTCGCCTAACAGTCTGAATGAATTTGTTTTCCTTCGATATGAGAGAAAGTTGAACATTGTTGGAGTGGAGCTGGGGTCTTTGGTCAATTTGAAACTGATTTGCACTCTGTATATTGCAAGGAGCTGCCCATCCCACTTGGAAACTAGTCTGAATTCCTTCCCTAAACCTGTCCGTCTGTCTCTTCCCCCTTTCAAACTGACCTCTTTGACCAAGCTTCTGGTCACCTGACCAGACCTAGCTATGTAGCTCAGTGTCATATTTTGTTAATGCTCCTGTGAAGTTTTACTATGTGAAGAGTGCTATTTAAATGCAAGTTGTTATGGTGATGTGGAGTGCCACCTTTAAAAGCAATCAGTCTGGAATTATCCTCACTTATCACATTTCAAACATCTCTACTGATCAATGTACTTTAGTGACAAACCATAAACACAGGTTATATTTATTGGCTCCAAAACACAGTCTTCCCACTTCTACCATTGGAAGGCTTGTCGATACTATGCTGCTTATAGGCTTCATTCAAATGGACGTGACCTTAAACTGTGGCCCAGACAGAGGTGGTGACTGCCTGGATTTACAGGTGAGATCTTGTGTCCATGGAACTGTACCCCAACATCATCCTGCTGGTGTCTGAGGGACTGTACTCCAACATCTCATAGAGTCAGAGGGGTCTACAGCACAGAAAAAGGCCTTTTGACCCATCGAGTCTGCACCAGTCAAACAAGTACCTAACTATTCTAATCCCATTTTCCAGCACTAGGCCCATAGCCTTGTATGTCTTGGCATCGCAAGTGCACATCCAAATACTTTTTAAATGTTATGAGGGTTTCTGCCTCTACCACCCTTTCAGGCAGTGAGTTCCAGATTCCCACCACCCTCTGGGTGAAAAGATTCTTCCTCACATCCCCTCTAAACCTCCTGCCCCTTACCTTAAATCGATGCCCCCTGGTTATTGATCCCTGCACCAAGGGGAAAAGTTCCTTCCTGTCTACCCTATCTACGCCCCTCATAATTTTATACACCTCAATCATGTCCCCCCTCAATCTCCTCTGCTCCAGGGAAAATAACCCCAGTCTATCCAATCTCTCCTCATAACTAAAACTCTCCAGCCCAGGCAACATCCTGGTAAATCTTCTCTGTACTCTCTCTAGTGCAATCACATCCTTCCTATAATGCGGATTCCAGAACTGCACGCAATACTCTAGCTGTGGCCTAACCAGCATTTTATACAGTTCCAGCATAACCTCCCTGCTCTTATGCCTTGGCTAATAAAGGCAAGTATCCCTTATGCCTTCTTAACCACCTTATCTACCTGTCCCGCTACCTTAAGGGATTGATGGACATGCACACCAAGGTCCCTCTGATCCTCTATTTCCCAGGGTCCTACCATTCACCGTGTATTCCTGTGCCTTGTTTGTCCTGCCCCAGTGCATCACCTCACACTTATCCGGATTAAATTCCATTTGCCACTGATCAGCCCAACTGACCAGCCCGTCTATATCCTCCTGTAATCTAAGGCTATCCTCCTCACTATTTACCACCCCACCAGTTTTTGTGTCATCTGCGAACTTATTGATCAACCCTCCTACATTCAAGTTTAAATTGTTTATATATACCACAAGCAGCATGGAACTGTATCTGAGGGACTGTACCTCAACATCTGCCTGCTGGTGCCTGAGGGACTGTACCCCAACATCTTCCTGCTGGTGTCTGAGGGACTGTACCCCAACATCTTCCTGCTGGTGTCTGAGGGACTGTACCCCAACATCTTCCTGCTGGTGTCTGAGGGACTGTACCCCAACATCTTCCTGCTGGTGTCTGAGGGACTGTACCCCAACATCTTCCTGCTGGTGTCTGAGGGACTGTACCCCAACATCTTCCTGCTGGTGTCTGAGGGACTGTACCCCAACATCTGCCTGCTGGTGTCTGAGGGACTGTACCCCAACATCTTCCTGCTGGTGTCTGAGGGACTGTACCCCAACATCTTCCTGCTGGTGTCTGAGGGACTGTACCCCCAACATCTTCCTGCTGGTGTCTGAGGGACTGTACCCCAACATCTTCCTGCTGGCGTCTGAGGGACTGTACCCCAACATCTTCCTGCTTTGAGGGCGGAAGGATGAGGGGAGAAGTTCAGAGTGAAAGTGGAAAGAGGTTAAAATAACGTGATAGATTAAAAGTAATAGGTGAAAAACCCACTGGGGTTTGACAAAAATCAAATGTCTCCCTCTCAGTTCCTGACTTTAGATCAGTCCTAATCTTAGCAACTAAAATGGTTTAAAAAATAGTAAAGGAGGAAATTGGCGGTCAGGAAGATTAAGCAGCCCAAATTCTGGTGCTGATTTTCTTTGAGGCAAGAAGGACTCAGGTAGGTGTCTGTGATCAGAGTGTGTGAAGGGGCTCTGTTGGGACAGCTCTGTCGGGGGTTTAGAGACTGGGGGTTGAAGGGGCTCTGTTGGGACAGCTCTGTCGGGGTTTTAGAGACTGGGGGTTGAAGGGGCTCTGTTGGGACAGCTCTGTCGGGGGTTTAGAGACTGGGGGTTGAAGGGGCTCTGTTGGGACAGCTCTGTCGGGGGTTTAGAGACTGGGGGATGAAGGGGCTCTGTTGGGACAGCTCTGTCGGGGGTTTAGAGACTGGGGGTTGAAGGGGCTCTGTTGGGACAGCTCTGTCGGGGTTTTAGAGACTGGGGGTTGAAGGGGCTCTGTTGGGACAGCTCTGTCGGGGGTTTAGAGACTGGGGGTTGAAGGGGCTCTGTTGGGACAGCTCTGTCGGGGGTTTAGAGACTGGGGGTTGAAGGGGCTCTGTTGGGACAGCTCTGTCGGGGGTTTAGAGACTGGGGGTTGAAGGGGCTCTGTTGGGACAGCTCTGTCGGGGGTTTAGAGACTGGGGGTTGAAGGGGCTCTGTTGGGACAGCTCTGTCGGGAGTTTAGAGACTGGGGGTTGAAGGGGCTCTGTTGGGACAGCTCTGTCGGGGGTTTAGAGACTGGGGGTTGAAGGGGCTCTGTTGGGACAGCTCTGTCGGGGGTTTAGAGACTGGGGGTTGAAGGGGCTCTGTTGGGACAGCTCTGTCGGGGGTTTAGAGACTGGGGGTTGAAGGGGCTCTGTTGGGACAGCTCTGTCGGGGGTTTAGAGACTGGGGGTTGAAGGGGCTCTGTTGGGACAGCTCTGTCGGGGGTTTAGAGACTGGGGGTTGAAGGGGCTCTGTTGGGACAGCTCTGTCGGGGTTTTAGAGACTGGGGGTTGAAGGGGCTCTGTTGGGACAGCTCTGTCGGGGGTTTAGAGACTGGGGGTTGAAGGGGCTCTGTTGGGACAGCTCTGTCGGGGGTTTAGAGACTGGGGGATGAAGGGGCTCTGTTGGGACAGCTCTGTCGGGGGTTTAGAGACTGGGGGTTGAAGGGGCTCTGTTGGGACAGCTCTGTCGGGGTTTTAGAGACTGGGGGTTGAAGGGGCTCTGTTGGGACAGCTCTGTCGGGGGTTTAGAGACTGGGGGTTGAAGGGGCTCTGTTGGGACAGCTCTGTCGGGGGTTTAGAGACTGGGGGTTGAAGGGGCTCTGTTGGGACAGCTCTGTCGGGGGTTTAGAGACTGGGGGTTGAAGGGGCTCTGTTGGGACAGCTCTGTCGGGGGTTTAGAGACTGGGGGTTGAAGGGGCTCTGTTGGGACAGCTCTGTCGGGAGTTTAGAGACTGGGGGTTGAAGGGGCTCTGTTGGGACAGCTCTGTCGGGGGTTTAGAGACTGGGGGTTGAAGGGGCTCTGTTGGGACAGCTCTGTCGGGGGTTTAGAGACTGGGGGTTGAAGGGGCTCTGTTGGGACAGCTCTGTCGGGGGTTTAGAGACTGGGGGTTGAAGGGGCTCTGTTGGGACAGCTCTGTCGGGGGTTTAGAGACTGGGGGTTGAAGGGGCTCTGTTGGGACAGCTCTGTCGGGGGTTTAGAGACTGGGGGTTGAAGGGGCTCTGTTGGGACAGCTCTGTCGGGGTTTTAGAGACTGGGGGTTGAAGGGGCTCTGTTGGGACAGCTCTGTCGGGGGTTTAGAGACTGGGGGTTGAAGGGGCTCTGTTGGGACAGCTCTGTCGGGGTTTTAGAGACTGGGGGTTGAAGGGGCTCTGTTGGGACAGCTCTGTTAGGGGTTTTGGGACTGGGGTTTGGGAGGTCCAGGACCTCCAGCTGTTGTAGCAGGGAACCTCACACACTGTCTGTCTGCTGTCCCACAGATTTCCTGCAGCTTCTGTGTTGCTGTTTTGGGACAGCCTGCTCCAGCCAGTCTCTGCTCGGAGCATGCTGGGCTTATTAACTGAAGCCAGTTTAACTTCACAACAACGGCAGTCAGGCTGGAAATCTCGGAAACGACAAACCAGAGCCTGAACTCGGGTGAAGAGAGACACGGAGATAAAAAACAAAAAACTGCGGATGCTGGAAATCCAAAACAAAAACAGAAACAGAAATACCTGGAAAAACCAGGTTCTCGTTTTGTAATTTAAGAATCAAGAAGTATTTCTCTTCAACACAAAAACAGAAACAGAAATACCTGGAGGTATTTCTGTTTCTGTTTTTGTGTTGAAGAGAAATACTTCTTGATTCTTAAATTATAAAACGAGAATATTTTAAAAAGCTTAGTTCTCTGAATGAAACCTGGTCAGTATTGAATATATAATTGGGGGAGGTGAGTGCAAGTTCCCAAGCGTTCCTCCTGTTCGTTTGAACTTTGATTTTTTTTCTTTCTCTGAAAAGTAGCTGATGACTTTCCCCCCAGTGTTCTATTCTGAAGATACTGGCTCAGCTTGCAGGCCAGTAAGGGCTGGTACACATACCTCGGTGCTTTCCGTGTGAATCACTGGAAAGTGTTTGGGAGCAGGAGCCCCATGAACCTCGTCCCGTTCCTCAGCTGGGAGCTCGGTGTGAGCCTGACTAAGAACAATAACACAACACAGTCTGGGATTGAGTCTTGCCCCTATATCAGCTGGTGGCTCTGTCTCACAGTGAGCAGCACTTTCACTAACTGCCAGAGCTGCATTGGCGTTCGAGTCTCTTCAGCCCTGTTTGCTGGAATTCCCTCTCTAAACCTCTTAGCTCAGCACATAATCCAAGCTCATTCTCCCAGCGCAGTAGTGGGGGAGTGCTGCATGGTCGGAGGTGCTGCCTTTTGGGTGAAACATTAAATCAGGAACCCAGCTACTCTCACGGGTGGACACAATTTCAAAGGAAAGCAAGGAAGCTTTCCTTCATGTCTTGACCAATATCAGCCAATACCTTGTCATTAGCACTTTGCTTATGGGATCTTGCTGTGTGAAAATTGGCTGCAGTGTTTTTACGTTACAGTGATGACTACACTTCAGCAAAAGCTCATTGGTTGTAAAGCACTTTGCCTTTCACAACCTCCTGACATCCGAAAGTGTGAATGTGATCATCCTTTTTACCTTCTTTGTCTCGCTCCCACTTTAAAAACCTGCACAAAACCAATCCTTTGTGACCAGTGTTTTGCTGGTTCTCAGTAGCTTCTACGCGCTCCTTTAGTTCTTAATATCCGCGCCCCACCCCCACCCCACCCCCTTATCTCTCTGTAAAGCATTTGGGACGTTTTCCGTGTTAAAAGGCGCTATATAAATGCGGGTCAGCGTTGATCCGACTGTGCCCCTATCTCTTTCCCCCAGGGTCTTTGAACTCCTCCACAGCCCAGGTCTGGGCAGAAAGGCCGGGTTAGTAAAACCTGGAGTTAACCTGCCCGCGATGTGGGGTCTGACACTTCAGGGTCACGGCACAGAATGCGTCTTGCAGCACTTTTGATGTCTATAATTAAGTTTTATGACTTCTTAGCGAAAGAGGAGTTGATAAGGATGGCCCAGTAAAGGTGCCGGAGCCTTGGTGTTGTCCCGCTGAGGGTGGGGGGTTGGGGAGAGTCTGTTAAACCCGGCTATTGCTGCACTTAGTGTAATAAAACAGCTGTGCCTGTGTGAACTAACAAATGGACCTGGGGCAGTCAACAACACAGATGACAAATCATTTCCTGCAGCATTTCAATCCCACTAAACAGAGCAGTTTTATTCCCCTCCCCAGCTTTGAAGACATTTTGTGTCACTGATGCTCTCACTGTTAGGAATTTTTTATAGGCTGTAAGAAGCCACGGAGATTTAACTCCACTTTTATCTAGGCGACCTTTTGACTAATGTATCGAGCTGTGCTCCAATAAATTACTGAACTCCACGTTTCTCCCCCCCCATCACCACCACCTGATCTCCCTGCACACACACGAGTAGGTATTTTCCAGCTGCTAGTTACTGGCCGGTTAGACCACAGTTAGAATAGTGTCAGTTTTGGGTGTCTTGCTTCAGGAAGGATGTCGGAGGTCGATGCTGATGAGATTTACCGTGGCGATTAAGGAGAGCCCGTCGTCCAAGCTATGAGGTAAACCCTTAAACCTGGGACTCGCTCCGTTGGAACAAAGAGGGTTTCGAGCTGATCCGATTTGCCATGTGTAAAACCAGGAGGAGCTTTGACAATGTAAATTGGGCAAAGCTACTATTCGTTGGGTCAATGCGGTGGTAACTGGGGAGCAGCAGTGTAAAACCATCACCAGTTTTTAAAGGATTCTATTTTTATGCGGAGCATAAAATTCCCTCCCATAAACGTTGCTGGTAGCGCAAATCGGAATAGTTTTCAAAAGGGAAGCGGACAAATATTTGAAAAAGGAAAGAGTAAGGCAGTGGCACAGCATGGAGGATTCTCCGGGAGAGCTGGTGCCGGTGGGATGGGCTAAATGATCGGATTCTCTGATGTGAAATGTTATAATTGTTTTCCACGGCTCAAAGCCTCCTCACATTTCTACACCTTTCATCACTTTTTGAAACCCATTAACAGCCAACGAAGACAGCGTTTTTGGGTTTAGTCACCGTTGCAATGCAGCCAATCTACGCACAGCAAGCTCCCACAAACAGCAACATGCCAATGACCAAATAATCAGTGATGTTGATTGAGGGACGGCCATTGGACAGGACACTCACAGGATAACTCACCTGCTCCTCTTCAAAACAGTGGCTGTGGCATCTTTTACATCCACCTGAGTGGGCAGACAGGGCCTCAGTTTAAGGTCTCACCTGAAAGGCGGCACCTCCGACAGTGCGGCACTCCCTCAGCCTGCACTGGAGTGTCAGCCTGGATTACGTGCTTGTCTCTGGAGTGGGCCTTGAACCAAAGAACTCCTGGACTGGGCGGTGGGAGCATGACCTGCCGAGCCACAGCAGACGTCTCTGCCCAACTGCATTTGTCTGCAATCTGGCATCAGTTACGGAATCGATTTTCAACGTCAGGTTTTATTCTGACAGAGGTCTGGAATTCTGGTGTGCTGCCACCACGTGATGACTTCATGGAGACTCTAACCCCTCTTGTTGATGACCTCCGGAAGCCAATCAGGTGATGAGAAAAGACAGGTTTTTTTTTAAAAGTGGGAGAACGATTGACGGAGAGGGATTTAATTGTGGTCCCTTTGTGTTGGCCTGTCACAGCAGACGGCCATGTGTTCCCCCCACGTGGAGGGGGTGAATTCTGGAGCGTGTGGTTATTATTACACAATGCCATCACCCAGACCTGGCTTCAAAATTTTCAATTCTCATGAGCTAAAGAATGGAAAACTGGGCGGAAAATGGAAACCAGTTAACTGAGTGCATAAATACTTGGAAATAGTTTGCACTGTGACGGTTGGTGAAAAACTGCCCTGGCAGGGCTTATGACACAACTCCTGGGAGATCTGTCGATGCCTTTTACAGAACCCGGTTGGTGATTTTAGACAGAGTGCAGTCCACACTGCCATCAACTGACAACTCCCATTGTTGCAGTGAGTTCACAACCTGTTAATGATTCCGAATTGTAAACAGGATTGAATCCTGTAGACTGCTCGAGTTTTGTGGGAAGATTAGCACGTTCACCAACACTCTGTGTGGCTCCTGTGAGCTGAGATAGGGGAGTTCCTCCGGCAGAGTGTCCAGTGCGGTACCAGCTGGATGATTCAGTCTCTGATTCATGCCTCACCTGGAGACTCCAGTCAGTTCCAACTATGTGTTTTCCCTCTTGTCAAAGACGCCCAGCTGAACGTAGCGTTTGATTGAATGAGAGCAAAGCGGGAAGCTGGGGGTGGGGGTGGGGGGGGGGGGTGTCCTCTTTCTCTCATTTAAGAGATGTGACGGCCTTTAGCGAATCTTTGCCCTGGGGAGCATCATTTCCTTTAATGATCTTTTTCCCCATTGTTCCAGGTGTAGCAGGAGCTTGTAGAATCGAAGCGTTCCCTGTGATCGGTGCCGAGTGGGCTGTGCCTGTGCTGCCAGCATGGAGAACGAGCAAATCCCGACCACCACCAATGCCAGCAGCAGCAGCAGCAGCAGCAGCCGTCAGCAAGTCCCACAAATATCGGTCTACAGCAGCCTTCCTGATCGCCAGGCTGTGCAGGTAAGAGTGGGTAATGCTGCCCCTTCTTGAAAGTACAAGTTTCCGAATTTGAACTATGGGCCGTCTGATCTGGATCTGGATCTGAATCTGAATCTGAATGTGAATCTGGATCTGGATCTGGATCTGAATCTGGATCTGAATCTGAATCTTGATCTGGATCTGAATGTGAATCTGGATCTGAATGTGAATCTGGATCTGAATGTGAATCTGGATCTGAATCTGAAACTGAACGTGAATGTGAATCTGGATCTGAATCTAGATCTGAACTGAACCTGGATCTGAATGTGAATCTGGAATCTGAACTGAATCTGGATCTGGATTTGAATCTGAATGTGAATCTGGATCTGGATCTGAATCTGAATGTAAATCTGGATTTGATCTGGATTTGAATCTTGATCTGGATCTGAATGTGAATCTGGATCTGAATCTGAATGTGAATGTGAATCTGGATCTGAATCTGGATCTGAACTGAATCTGGATCTGAATGTGAATCTGGAATCTGAACTGAATCTGGATCTGGATTTGAATCTGAATGTGAATCTGGATCTGGATCTGAATCTGAATGTAAATCTGGATTTGATCTGGATTTGAATCTTGATCTGGATCTGAATGTGAATCTGGATCTGAATGTGAATGTGAATCTGGATCTGAACTGAATCTGGATCTGAATGGGAATCTGGAATCTGAACTGAATCTGGATCTGGATTTGAATCTGAATCTGAATCTGAATGTGAGCATATGTTCTAGTTACTTTTGAAGAGAGAGAATCATGAAGTTGCCCAGGTTACTGCTCAGTGATCACTGCAAGAGATGGGAAATGGTGGTCCAGTAGTGATGGCACGAGAGATGCAGGCTAATGCCCTGGGGAGGGGGGGGAGGGGGGGGGGGCGGCATGGGTTCAAATTTCACCACAGCAGCTGGTGGAAATTAAATTTATTTAAATTCAATTAATTAGTTAATTGAAAGCTAGTCTCAGTAATGGTGACCATGAAACTATCGTTGATTTGTCATTGAAACACCATCTGGTTCACTCTTGCCCTTTAGGGAAGGAAATCTGCCATCCTCACCCGGTCTGACCTACCTGTGACTCTCCGCCCTGGGGTTGACATCCCTCTGGAATGGCCGAGCAAACCACTCGGTTTCAAGGGCAGTTATAGGACAGGCAACAAATGCGGCCCCGGACAGCGGTGCCCACATCCCATGAGAAGAATTTTGAAAAGGAGGCCTCAGGACCTGACAAAGCCCTAAGTCGCTGCACTTTCTCCAACCCTGTTTGGTGCTCGGTGCTCCCACTGCCACCTTATACTGAACTGCAGCTTGGGCTGTTTGTCTGGTCCTGTGTGGGCTGTGGGAGTGTTGTCAGGACAGTGCTGCACTCTGTTGCCTGTGCTTTGTATCAGGTGTGTGACCCCCTGACCTACCCAGCCTTAAGATAAGACATAGGAGCAGAAATTAGGCCATTCGGCCATCGAGTCTGCTCTGCCATTCAATCATGGCTGATAAGTTTCTCAACCCCGTTCTCCCGCCTTCTCCCCGTAACCTTTGACCCCCTTACCAATCAAGAACCTATCTATCTCGGTCTTAAATACACTCAGTGACCTGGCCTCCACAGCCTTCTGTGGCAATGAATTCCATAGATTCACCACTCTCTGGCTAAAGAAGTTTCTCCCCATCTCTGTTCTAAAAGGTCTTCCCTTTACTCTGAGGCTGTGCTCTCGGGTCCTAGTCTCTCCTACTAATGGAAACATCTTCCCCACGTCCACTCTATCCAGGCCTTTCAGTATTCTGTACATTTCAATCAGATCCCCCCCTCATCCTTCTAAACTCCAAAGATTCCAACATGGGTGATTGAGGCCCAAAATTCAAGGTGCCAGTCTCCAAAATTGCAGAAGGCGAGCGAAGGCCTTTGGCTGGTAAAAGGAACCTCTGCACTGCTAGGACGATAGGGGTCAGATGCATAACTCGGGAGGGAACCAAATCACAGAAACTGCAAGAGAGAACTAAAAAAAGACATGAGGTGCAAAGAGAGAATGTCAGAATAAGTTAGCAGGTAACATTAAAGGGAATCCAAAAGTCTCTCTTTATAAATGTACAGTTAGTAAAAGGGTCGTCAGAGGAAGCTGGGGCTGATTAGGGACTGAAAGGGAAATCTTGAGGAGGCAGAAGCCTGACTGAGTTATTAAACGAGCACTTTGCATCTCTTTCACCAAATGTGAGAGTGCTGCCAATGTCACAGTGAGGGAGGAGGCCGGAGACAAGTGGGATGGGGTTAAAAAAAAAAACTAGCTAGAGGAGGTTCTAAAAACGATGGCAGCAGTCAATAGTAGAAAAATCACCTGGTTCAGATGGGATTCATCCTTGGTTGCTGAGGGAAGTGAGGGTGGAAATGGTGCAGGTTCTGGCCACAGTTAGTCAGTCCATCCTGCTTCAGTATGGGAGCCACAGCAGGGGGACCGAAAGATTGCAAATCTTACATCCCTGTTCAGAAAAAGGGGAGAGGGATAAACTTAGCTTAATGTCACCACTGGAAAAACATGTAGAGACAAAATTAACATGGGAAAAATATCCCAGTTAATAACTGAAAGCAAGCACAGAACTGTTGATGGTAAATCATGCTTCTCTATAATTTCATTGAAATATTTGAAATAATGGGGGTTTGATGAGGGTCGAGCAGGTGATGTGAATATTAACTTTCAGAAGACATTTGACATAGTACCACACAATAGACTTTCTAACAAGATTGAAGCTTGTGGGGTTAAAGGGGCAGTGGCTTCCTGGATACACAATTGGTTAAGGGGCAGAAATCAGGTGAATGGTTGTTTTTCACACTGGTGGTCAATACCCTGCGCTACCCTCCAGGGGTCAGTACTGATGTCTATTAATGGTCGGGAGCTGGGTACACAATTTCAAAGTTGGCAGATGGTGTGAAACTTGGCAATGTGAAGAATGAGAAGGAGAATAACGGACCCCAGGAGGAGGCAAACAGATTGGTGAAACAGAAAGACATGTGGCAGGTCAATGCAGAGAAATGTGAACTGATTCATTTTGGCAGAGGATGAGAAAAGGCAATATAAGCTAAAAGGTACAACTTTAAATTGGGGGTGGGGGGGGGGGGATGGGGGGTGGGGGGGGGGGGTGTGGTAGGAACAGATAGACCTGGGAGTGTATGTACACAAATCTCTGTAGGTGGCAGGACAAGTTCAGGAGCTGTTATAAAAGGCACATGGGATCCTTGGCCTTCTAAGCAGAGGGGTAGAGTGCAAAACATTCAAAAGGCGAAACCTTTATAATTGAGTAGTTTGGGTCTAGCTGGAGGATTGTGTCTAATTCTGGGCGTCCACACACCATTTGGAAGGCTGTTCAAGGCCTTAGGAGATTTACTAGGCTGGTACCAGGCAGCTTTGTGGAGAGACTGCAGAAGCTGGGATCGCTGGCAGAGCGGAGAAGGTCAAAGGAAGATTTGATCATGGCTCAAAATGAGGAAGAGTCTTTGATGGAGTCAATGAGATACAGTTTCCAGTGGCAAAAGGGTAGGTACCCAGAGGGCAAAGGAACCAGAGGTGACAGAGGGGTGAAAACAGTTACGCAACGAGTTATGCGATCTGAGAGGCGCTGCCTGAAAGGGCGGTGGAAGCAGACTCAATAGGAACTTTCAAAAAGGGAATTAGATAAATAGTTGACAGGAAACATTTGCTGGACTACGGGGACTGGGACTAATTGGGCAGCTCAAAGGTACGATGGGCCGAATGGCCTCCTTCTGTGCTTTACCGTTCTATGATTGGAAATAAATCCTGCGGCCGAGTGACATTGCAATACACCCCAAACCTCTGAATCTGTTAAAGTGGCCCGGACTGTGATTAGAAATGATTACAAAATCAGTATGTCCCTGGGTTAGTACATACTAGCTGAACAATGACTGTGTGCTTCTTCCTCTTAATAGCTCGTGCCTTCTTGTTAAGAAGCACAGCGGTCTACAGTGAAATGGCCCCGTTAACATGGTGCTATTGCAGCTTCCTCCACTGTCTTGAGTGGGTTGCTGATATTTATCCCTCAAACAGCACCTACTACAACAGATTATCTAGTATTTATCACATTGCTGGGAGCTTGCAGTGTGTACATGAGCTGGTCTGTGCAGTGAGTACACTTCAAAATTACTTCATTGACCGTGAAGTGCTTTGGGACATCCCGAAGCTGTGACAGGCACTATATAAATACAAATCTTTCTTCTTTCTTCTCTCTCTCTCTCTCTCTCTCTCTCTGTGTTAAGCTAAATCATACAGATTGGGAGATGTCAGGTTTGAAGAGTAAAGGGAGTCAGGCTAAGTAAAATGAGAATTCATCAACCCTCGATCTTTGGTCGAGACCACAGTTTCAGGGTGGCACCCAACTGCTGTCGAGGCTGGTATAAAGAACATAAGAAATAGAAGCAGGAAAAGACCATTCGGCCCCCAAGCCTGCTGCACTGTTCAATCCCGTTGTGGCTGATCTTCCCCTCAACTTCCCTTTCCCACCCACTTGCCATATCCTTCAGATTTCCTTCGTGTCCAAGGATTTACGGTAGAATTTCAGACTCGCAACCCTCTGAGCGAAGAAATTTCTCCGCCTCTTGATCCATTTTCCCGAGATTGGCTACCCCTAGCCCTCGGGCAGCTACCTTGTCAAGCCCCTCTTTAAGAATTTTCAACCTCTCGGTGAGATCACCTCACTGTCCTAAGCTCCGGAGGCTCATTCTGCCCAATCCCTCCTCAAAGGACAGGCCTCTTCACTCCAGGAGAGAGGATCATCGGGCCTGTTTCTGAGTGAAGGTCCACCAGCATGCTGCAGGGGGTTTCCAGTTTCCAGCGTCTCTGTCCCTCCGTCTCACCGGCTTTGTTAAAAAAAAAACAAACAAAGCAAGCAGAGCGTCCCAGCCTGCTTCCGAGACGCTTAATGTTCCACTTGGAAGCTCTAGAGAGGAGTCGGACAGACTCGGTCGCAACGGTAACTCAGGCTGCCAGACCTGCTGAGTTTTTCCCAGCGTTTTTTGTTACACTGGGGTCCGTTGGAAAAGCGGGAGCTATGGGCTCGGTGAACTCTCTCTTTCACGTAAATTTACTCCGTGCCCTGGACATCATTTTGGAAAATGGGTTTATCTGGCTGCATCTGAAGAACTTTAATTCACTTTTAAGCTGAGATGGGAAAACTCACTCTAGCTCTGGTTAGTCATGCTTCTCTCGGCCAGTAGGCGGTGGTATTTGTAAAGGAACCCACAGTACAGAGTCGATCTTTTACGAGCTGCTTCCAACAAAAGCCTGGGTGGTTTTTGTTACATGAATGAAATACAACTTTCACTCCTTGATCCAAGATTACGGGCCATTTAACCCGGCTGCTGTACCCTGGTGTGAGTGCTGCACACAGACCTCCTCCCAGCCTCTTTTATCTTGCCCTATCGGCATATTCCTCTATTCCTTTCTTCTCCCACGTGGTGTTTATCCAGCTTCCCCCTCGAATGTATCAGCACGATTCACCTCAACCACTCCCTGTGGGAGCGAGTTCCAAAATCTCCCCGCTCTCCGGCTGGAAGATGTTTCCCCCTGGATTCCCCATTGGATTTATGAACGGCTGGCTTGTGTTTATGAGCTGTGGTTCTGGTCCCTCCCACCCCCCCACCAAACCCACCCCCAACAGAGAGGAGACATCTCACCAAACCCTGTCCAAACCCTTCACGATGTTAAAGGCTTCTATCGGGTCACCCCTCGGTCTTTCCTAGCCCTCACCTTTAACTATATCCTTTATGTTCTTGTAATATCCTTGTAAATCTTAATTAGCACCTTCCCCCACCCCCCACCCCCACCCCCCATGCCTCTTTATCCTTTCTGTAAATGTAACAGGAGCTTGCGCTGTTTGCGGCCACGTGACCAGTTGGATGTGGACTTGAGGGTGACTGGTGCTGACAGGATTCCAACATGAGTCAATGCCTCCAGGAGAGAGAGAGGGGGGTGGGGGGGTGCGGAAGAATTTTGTTTTTGTTTTACTAAAGCAATGTCCTCGGGAGAGCGTTGGAGGGTTGCGTTTGAATTTTTGTGCTGGTGCTGTCGAATCACCATTACGTCTTTGATGATCAGGGGTCATGAGTCACTGGGAAACCGTTGCCAGGGGAAGCGTTTGCCATGCAGCACCACCAGCTCCAGTATCACCGCCTGTCTTTCTCAGTCTGGGGGGGGGGCCAATAACTGGCATCTGGCGAATGATGCAGTAATTAAAGCACAGCTTTGTTTGGTGAGAACTGCTTTCTGTAAATATTGCTGCTGTCCAATAACAGTTTCCTAATGGGAGAACTTGGAGTTCCAGTCCTCAGATGTAAAAGGCCTTGCCCAGAACCTTTCATTGCTCTGTGAGCATCATTGACCAATACAGATCAGAAATTGTGGCTTTTAAGTGTGATACTTGATCTCCACTGACATTGCCAATTGTTCACGGTGTATTAAAACACTCTCTCCTTTAGTTCGTCGTCTGGAACCTGGAGAACAGTTTTTAATGATTATCAGGGTCATGATACAGTCTAAATGTGATGGTGCTTTTACCTTCCTCCTGTAATGGAGACAACCTCCAGAGGCAGCATCTCAAGTGATGGTCTCCTTAGAAACCTATTGTACCGTTTACTGGTACTGCTGAAAGACATGAGGCCTCCGCCATACTCGTACCACTAAATGTTCATCGCTATACAATATCTGAAGATGAAAATAACTTGTTCTTGACTCTGCCCAAAACAGAACACAGTTATTTATATTCTAGATTGCTTCTGATTGTTACAAGGTCATGCTTTATAACAAAACAATTATGTATTTACTGGCTGTAAACTACCAGATTTGAAAAAGACTGAGGCAATATTCCTGTGACTTGAAACTGCAGCTTCCAAGATGGCTGAATATTTGCATCACTAGACATGACAAATGCCAAAGCCATTGAGTGGAACCAATCAAAGACTGTTAACTTGGGGGAACGTGAATAAACCACTTCTCCTGTCCCCATTCGCAGGATGCCCAGACTCAGCTGGGTAGGGAACCAGCATATTAGACGTAATCACTTAAGACAAAAGACCTTGGCTGAGAGAGGAATTCACCCCATCATAACCTGATCATGTTATAACCGGAATCCACTACCATGATCATATTTGGGTAACTGGTCAGTTGGAGGAAGAGGATCATTTAACAAGCTAAAGCTCTTTTGTGTTTAAGCAACTTTTCTCCAAGAAACAGGCAGAAGCAAAAAAGACACCGAAGTGTCAAGACCCCTGTGTGGGCCTTGCACATACTCTCACTCTCTGTCTGTCTGTCTGTCTGTCTCTCTCTCTCTCAGCTTGTGCCTCTCTGTATCTTTCTTTCTTTCTGCGTTCCTCTCCCTCACTGCACCACTCTCTCTCTCTCTGTGCACCTCCCTCTCTCTCCCTCTCTCTCTCCCCCTCTCTCTGACTCCCCCTCTCTAGAGTCAGGACCCCTTTGTGGGTATCTCTCACTCTCTCTCTCTCTCTCTCACTCTCTCTCTCTCCCTTTCTGTCTCTGTCTCTGTCTCTCTCTCACTCTTTGCCGCCCTCTGCATCTCTCTCTCTCTCTCTCTCCCTCTTTCTGTCTCCCCCTCTCTCTCTCCCCTTCTCTAGCGTCAAGACAATTTTGTGGGCCTCTCTCACACCTCTCTCTCTCTTTCTCTCTCCATTTCTGTCTCTGTCTCTGTCTCTTTCTCTCTCTCTGTGCACCTCCCTCTCTGTGCCTCACCCTCTCTCACTGCGCCTCACCCTCTCTCTCCCTCCGTCTCTCTCCCTCTCCCTCTCTCCCCCGCTCTCTTTCCCCCTCTCTCTATCTCTTTCCCTCTCTCTCTCTTTCCCTCTCTCTCTCTCTCTCTCTCTTTCCCTTGGTCTCTTTCTGCCTCTTTCGCTCTGCGCCTCTATGCCTCCCTCTCTTTGTCTCTCTGCCTCACTCGTGCACTCTCCCTCGTGCTCTCTCCTTTCTTTCTTTCTCTCTCTCTTTGCCTTGTGCTCTCTGCCCTGCTCTCTGCCTCTCTCCCTCTGCCCTCTCTCTCTCTTTCCCTCTCTCTCTCTCTCTGCCTCTCCCTCTCTGTCTGTGCCTCGCTCTCTCTCTCGACCTCACACACACTCTTTCTCACTCTGCCTCTCGCATGCTGTCTCGGCCTCGTGCACTCCCTCTGCCTCGTTCTGTCTCTCTGCCTCGCTCTCGCTCTCTCTGCCTCCTTCGCTCTCTCTCTGCCTCCCTCGCTCGCTCGCTCTCTCTCTGCCTCCCTCGCTCACTCTTGCTCTCTCTCACTCTACCTCCCTCGCTCGCTCTCGCTCTCTCTGCCTCCCTCGCTCACTCTTGCTCTCTCTCACTCTACCTCCCTCGCTCGCTCTCGCTGTCTCTCTGCCTCCCTCCCTCGCTCTCTCTGCCTCCCTCGGTCGCTCTCGCTCTCGCTCGCTCTCTCCTCCACCACGCTCACTCGCTATTGCTCTCACTGCCTCCCTCTCTCGCTCTCACTCTCTCTCTCTGCCTCCCTCGCTCGCTCTCGCTCTCTCTCTCTCGCTCTCTTTGCCTCCCTCACTCACTCGCGCTCTCTCTCTCTACCTCCCTCGCTCGCTCTCTCTCTCTCTGCCTCCCTCGCTCGCTCTCGCTCTCTCTCTCGCTCTCTTTGCCTCCCTCACTCACTCTCGCTCTCTCTCTCTACCTCACTCGCTCTCTCTCTCTCTGCCTCCCTCACTCACTCTCGCTCTCTCTCTCTACCTCACTCGCTCTCTCTCTCTCTGCCTCCCTCGCTTTCTGCCTCCCTCCCTCGCTCTCTTTCTCTGTCTCCCTGGCTTGCTCTCGCTCTCTCTCTCCGCCTCCCAAGCTCGCTCCCACTCTCTACCTCCCTCACTCGCTCTCGATCTCTCTCTCTCTCTACCTCCCTCTCTCGCTCTCTCTCTGCCTCCCTCGTTCGCTCTCTCTGCCTCCCTTGCTCGCTCTCTCTCTCTGCCTCCCTCACTCACTCTCTCTCTATGCCTCCCTCACTCACTCGCGCTCTCTCTCTCTACCTCCCTCGCTCGCTCTCTCTCTGCCTCCCTCGCGCTCTCTCTCTCTACCTCCCTCGCTCGCTCTCTCTCTGCCTCCCTCGCTCGCTCTCTCTCTACCTCCCTCGTTCGCTCTCACTCTCTCTGCCTCCCTCGCTCACTCTCGCTCTCTCTGCCTCCCTCGCTCGCTCTCGCTCTCTCTCTCTGCCTCCCTCGCTCGCTCTCGCTCTCTCTCTCTACCTCCCTCGCTCTCACTCTCATTCTCTGCTTCCATCTCTCGCTCTACCTCTATCGCTCATTCTCGTGCTCTCTCTCTGCCTCCCTCACTCACTCTCGTTCTCTCTCTCTGCCTCCCTTGCTCTCTCTCTCACTCTCTGCTTCCATTGCTCGCTCTCGCTCTCTCTGTCTACCTCCCTCTCTCTGTCTCTCTGCCTCCCTCGCTCGCTCTCGCTCTCTCTCTCTGTCTGTACCTCCCTTGCTCGCTCTCGCTCTCTCTCTGCCTCCCGCTCTCGCTCCCGCTCGTTCTGCCTCCATCGCTCGCTTTCGCTATCTCTCTCTCTCTCTCTACCTCCCTCGCTCGCTCTCGCTATCTCTCTCTCTCTCTCTACCTCCCTCGCTCAGTTTCGCTCTCTCTCTCGGCCTCCCTCACGCTCTCTCGTTCTCTCTGCCTCTCTCGCTCTGTCTCTGCCTTTCTCGCTCGCTCTCGCTCTCTCTCTCTCTACCTCCCTCGCTCGCTCCCTCTCATTTCCCCCCTCGCTCGCTCTCTCTCTACGTCCCTCGCTCGCGCTCTCTCTCTACATCCCTCGCTGGCTCTCGATCTCTCTCTCTTCCGCCCTCACTCCCTCTTGCTGTCTTTCTTCCTCCCTCACTCGCTCTTGCACTCTCTGCCTCCCTCGCTCTCTATCTCTGCCTCATGCTCTCTCTCTCTGCCTCACTCTCTCTCTGCCTCACTCTCTCTCTGCCTCACTCTCTCTCTGCCTCGCTCTCTCTCTGCCTCGCTCTCTCTCTTTCTCTCTGCCTCTCTCGCTCTCTCTGCCTCGCTCTCTCTCTCTACCTCCCTCGCTCACTCTCGCTCGCTCTCTCTCTACCTCCCTCGCTCGCTCTCGCTCTCTCTCTCTACCTCCCTCGCTCGCTCTCGCTCTCTCTCTCTACCTCCCTCGCTCGCTCTCGCTCTCTCTCTCTACCTCCCTCGCTCGCTCTCGCTCTCTCTCTCTCTACCTCCCTCGCTCGCTCCCTCTCTCTCACTTCCTCCCTCGCTCACTCTTGCTCTCTCTCGCTACGTCCCTCGCTCACTCTCACTCTCTCTCTGCCTCCCTGGCTCGCTCTGGCTTTCTCTACCTCCCTTGTTCGCTCTCTCTCTCTACCTCCCTCGCTCGCTCTCGCTCTCTCTCTCTGCCGCCCTCGCTCTCTCTCTCTGCCTCCCTTGCTCGCTCTCACTTTCTCTACCTCCCTCGTTCGCTTCTTCTCTCTACCTCCCTCGCTCGCTCTCGCTCGCTCTCTCTCTACCTCCCTCGCTCGCTCTCGCTCTCTCTCTCTACCTCCCTCGCTCGCTCTCGCTCTCTCTCTCTGCCGCCCTTGCTCTCTCTCTCTCTCTGCCGCCCTCGCTCTCTCTCTCTCTCTGCCTCGCTCGCTCTCGCTTTCTCTACCTCCCTCGTTCACTTCCTCTCTCTACCTCCCTCGCTCGCTCTCGCTCCCTCTCTCTCTACCTCCCTCGCTCGCTCTCGCTCTCTCTCTCTGCCTCCCTCGCTCGCTGTCTCTACCACCCTCGCTCGCTCTCACTCTCGCTCTGCCGCCCTCGCTCTCTCTCTCTGCCTCCCTCACTCGCTCTCGCTTGCTCTACGTCCCTCGTTCACTCCCTCTATCTACCTCCCTCGCTTGCTCTCACTCCCTCTCGCTCTACCTCGCTCTCGCTCTCTCTCGCTCTCTCTCTCCCTGCTGCCCTCGCTCGCTCTCTCTCTCTCTACGTCCCTCGCTCGCTCTCACTCTCTCTCTCTGCCTCCCTCGCTCTCTCTCTACCTCCCTCGCTCGCTCCCTCTCATTTCCCCCCTCGCTCGCGCTCTCTACATCCCTCGCTGGCTCTCGATCTCTCTCTGTTCCGCCCTCACTCCCTCTCGCTGTCTTTCTTCCTCCCTCCCTCGCTCTCTCTCTCTGCCTCACTCTCTCTCTGCCTCACTCTCTCTCTGCCTCACTCTCTCTCTGCCTCGCTCTTTCTCTTTCTCTCTGCCTCTCTCGCTCTCTCTGCCTCGCTCTCGCTCTTTCTGCCTCGCTGTCTCACTCTATCTTTCTAGCTCTCTCTCTACCTCCCTCACTCGCTCTCGCTCTCTCTCTCTCTGCCGCCCTCGCTCACTGTCTCTCTCTACCTCCCTCGCACGCTCTCGCTCTCTCACTTTCTATGTCCCTCGCTCGCTCTCTCTCTCTGCCGCCCTCGCTCACTGTCTCTCTCTACCTCCCTCGCTCACTCTCACTGCCTCGCTCTCTCTGCCTCGCTTTCGCTCTCTCTGCCTCGCTCTCGCTCTCTCTCTCTGCTTCACGCCCTATCTCTCTTCCTCTCTCTCTGCCTCGCGCTCTCTCTGTGCCTCGCTCTCTCTCGCTCTCTCTGCCTCGCTCTCGCTCTCTCTGCCTCTCTCGGTCTCTCTCTATCTTTCTAGCTCTCTCTCTGCCTCCCTCACCCACTCTCGTTCTCTCTCTCTACCACCCTCGCTCACTCTCGTTCTCTGTCTACCTCCCTCGCCCTCGCTCTCTCCCTGCCTCCCTCGCTCACTCTCGCTCTCTCTCTCTGCCTCCCTTGCTTGCTCTCGCTCTCTCCCTTTCTACGTCCCTCGCTCGTTCTCTCTCTGCCTCCCTCGCTCGCTCCCTCTCTCTGTCTCCCTCACTCACTCTCGCTCCCTCTCTCTGCCTCCCTCACTAATTCTCACTCTCTCTCTCTGCGTCCCTCGCTCGCTCTCGCTCTCTCTCCCTCACTCGCTCTCGCTCTCTCTCTCTCTGCCTCCCTCGCTCACTCTTGCTCTCTCTCTCTGCCTCCCTCGCTCACTCTCGCTCTCTACCTCTCTCGCTCGCTCTCTCCCTGCCTCCCTCGCTCACTCTCGCTCTCTCTCTCTGCCTCCCTCGCTCACTCTCGCTCTCTACCTCTCTCGCTCGCTCTCTCCCTGCCTCCCTCTCTCACTCTCGCTCACTCTCTCTCTGCCTCCCTCGCTCACTCTCGCGCTCTCGCACTTCTATGTCCCTCGCTCGCTCCCTCTCTCTCACTCCCTCCCTCACTCACTCTCGCTCTCTGTGCCTCCCTGGCTCGCTCACCGCTTTCTCTACCTCCCTCGTTCGCTCTCTCTCTCTACCTCCCTCGCTCGCTCTCGCTCTCTCTCTCTGCCTCCCTCGCTTGCTCTCGCTCCCTCTCTCTCTACCTCCCTCGCTCGCTCTCGCTCTCTCTCTGCCTCCCTCAGTCACTCTCGCGAGCTCTACCTCCCTCGTTCACTCCCTCTATCTACCTCCCTCGCTCGCTCTCACTCCCTCTCGCTCTCTCTCACTCTCTCTCTCCCTGCCGCCCTCGCTCGCTCTCTCTCTCTACGTCCCTCGCTCGCTCTCACTCTCTCTCTCTACGTCCCTCGCTCGCTCTCACTCTCTCTCTCTGCCTCCCTCGCTCGCTCTCGTTCTCTCTACCTCCCTCCCTCGCTCCCTCTCATTTCCCCCCTCGCTCGCGCTCTCTCTCTACGTCCCTCACTGGCTCTCGATCTCTCTCTCTTCCGCCCTCACTCCCTCTCGCTGTCTTTCTTCCTCCCTCACTCGCTCTCGCACTCTCTGCCTCTCTCTCTGCCTCACTCCCTCTCTGCCTTGCGCTCTCTCTCTGCCTCGCTCTCGCTCTCTCTGCCTTGCTCTCTCACTCTGCCTCTCTCGGTCTCACTCTATCTTTCTAGCTCTCTCTCTACCTCTCTCACGCCCTCTCTCTGCCTCGAGCACTCTCTCTGCCTCCCTCACCCACTCTCGCTCTCTCTCTCTACCACCCTCGCTCTCTCTCTCTCTACGTCCCTCGCTCGTTCTCTGTCTACCTCCCTCGCTCTCGCTCTCTCCCTGCCTCCCTCGCTCACTCTCGCTCTCTCTGCCTCGCTCGCTCGCTCCCTCTCTTTACCTCCCTCATTCACTCTTGCTCTCTCTCTCTGCCTTCCTCGCTAGCTCTCTCTCCCTCTGCCTCCCTCGCTCGCTCTCGCTCTCTCTGCCGCCCTCGCTCACTCTCTCTCTGCCTCCCTCGCTCTCTATCTCTGCCTCATGCTCTCTCTCTCTGCCTCTCGCCCTCTCTCTCTGCCTCTCTCTCTGCCTCGCTCTCTCTGCCTTGCGCTCTCTCTCTGCCTCTCTCGCTCTTTCTGCCTTGCTCTCTCACTCTGCCTCTCTCGGTCTCACTCTATCTTTCTAGCTCTCTCTCTACCTCTCTCACGCCCTCTCTCTGCCTCGAGCACTCTCTCTGCCTCCCTCACCCACTCTCGCTCTCTCTCTCTACCACCCTCGCTCACTCTCGTTCTCTGTCTACCTCCCTCGCTCTCGCTCTCTCCCTGCCTCCCTCGCTCACTCTCGCTCTCTCTGCCTCCCTTGCTTGCTCTCGCTCTCTCCCTTTCTACGTCCCTCGCTCATTCTCTCTCTGCCTCCCTCGCTCGCTCCCTCTCCCTGCCTCCCTCGCTCACTCTCGCTCTCTCTGCCTCCCTTGGTTGCTCTCGCTCTCTCCCTTTCTACGTCCCTCGCTCGTTCTCTCTCTGCCTCCCTCGCTCGCTCCCTCTCTCTGCCTCTCTCACTCACTCTCGCTCTCTCACTGCCTCCCTACCTCGCTTCCTCTCGCTGCCTCCCTCACTAATTCTCACTCTCTCTCTCTGCGTCCCTCGCTCGCTCTCGCTCTCTTTCTACCTCCCTCGCTCGCTCTCGCTCTCTCCCTCACTCGCCCTCGCTCTCTCTCTCTCTGCCTCCCTCGCTCACTCTTGCTCTCTCTCTCTGCCTCCCTCGCTCACTCTCGCTCTCTCTCTACCTCTCTCGCTCGCTCTCTCCCTGCCTCCCTCGCTCACTCTCGCTCTCTCTCTCTGCCTCCCTCGCTCACTCTCGCTCTCTCTCTGCCTCCCTCGCTCACTCTCGCTCTCTCTGCCTCGCTCGCTCGCTCCCTCTCTTTACCTCCCTCATTCACTCTTGCTCTCTCTCTCTGCCTTCCTGGCTAGCTCTCTCTCCCTCTGCCTCCCTCGCTCGCTCTCGCTCTCTCTGCCGCCCTCGCTCACTCTCTGTCTGCCTCCCTCGCTCGCTCCCTTTCTCTGTCTGCCTCCCTCACTCACTCTCGCTCGCTCTCTCCCTGCCTCCCTCACTCTCTCGCTCGCTCTCTCTCTGCCTCCCTCGCTCACTCTCGCGCTCTCGCACTTCTATGTCCCTCGCTCGCTCCCTCTCTCTCACTCCCTCCCTCACTCACTCTCGCTCTCTCTCTCTCTGCCTTCCTCACTCGCTCTCTCTCTTTGCCTCCCTCGCTCACTCTCGCTCTCTCTCTCTGCCGCCCTCACTCTCTCTCTCTCTCTGCCTCCCTCGCTCGCTCTCGCTCCCTCTCTCTCTACCTCCCTCGCTCTCTCTCTCTCTACGTCCCTCGCTCACTCTCACTCTCTCTCTGCCTCCCTGGCTCGCTCTCGCTTTCTCTACCTCCCTCGCTCGCTCTCGCTCCCTCTCTCTACCTCCCTCGCTCGCTCTCGCTCTCTCTCTCTGCCGCCCTCACTCTCTCTCTCTCTGCCTCCCTCGCTCGCTCTCGCTCCCTCTCTCTCTACCTCCCTCGCTTGCTCTCACTCCCTCTCTCTCTACCTCCCTCGCTCGCTCTCGCTCTCTCTCTCTCTGCCTCCCTCGCTCCCTCTCTCTCTACCTCCCTCGCTCGCTCTCGCTCTCTCTCTCTCTGCCGCCCTCGCTCGCTGTCTCTACCACCCTCGCTCGCTCTCGCTCTGCCGCCCTCGCTCTCTCTCTCTCTCTCTGCCTCCCTCACTCGCTCTCGCTTGCTCTACCTCCCTCGTTCACTCCCTCTATCTACCTCCCTCGCTCGCTCTACCTCGCTCTCGCTCTCTCTTGCTCTCTCTCCCTGCCGCCCTCGCTCTCTGCCTCCCTCGCTCGCTCGCTCTCTCTCTACGTCCCTCGCTCGCTCTCTCTCTCTACGTCCCTCGCTCGCTCTCACTCTCTCTCTGCCTCCCTCGCTCGCTCTCTCTGCCTCCCTCCCTCGCTCCCTCTCATTTCCCCCCTCGCTCGCTCGCTCTCTCTCTACGTCCCTCGCTCTCTCTCTCTCTCTACGTCCCTCGCTCGCTCTCACTCTCTCTCTGCCTCCCTCGCTCGCTCTCTCTGCCTCCCTCCCTCGCTCCCTCTCATTTCCCCCCTCGCTCGCTCGCTCTCTCTCTACGTCCCTCGCTCGCGCTCTCTCTCTACCTCCCTCACTGGCTCTCGATCTCTCTCTCTTCCGCCCTCGCTCCCTCTCGCTGTCTTTCTTCCTCCCTCACTCGCTCTCGCACTCTCTGCCTCTCGCCCTCTCTCTCTGCCTCTCTCTCTCTCTGCCTCTCTCTCTGCCTCGCTCTCTCTCTGCCTTGCGCTCTCTCTCTGCCTCTCTCGGTCTCTCTCTATCTTTCTCGCTCTCTCTCTACCTCTCTCACGCCCTCTCTCTGCCTCCCTCACCCACTCTCGCTCTCTCTCTCTACCACCCTCGCTCTCTCTCTCTCTACGTCCCTCGCTCGCTCTCTGTCTACCTCCCTCGCTCTCGCTCTCTCCCTGCCTCCCTCGCTCTCTCTCGCTCTCTCTCTCTGCCTCCCTTTCTTGCTCTCGCTCTCTCCCTTTCTACGTCCCTCGCTCGTTCTCTCTGCCTCCCTCGCTCGCTCCCTCTCTCTGCCTCCCTCACTCACTCTTACTCTCTCACTGCCTCCCTACCTCGCTCCCTCTCTCTGCCTCCCTCACTAATTCTCACTCTCTCTGCGTCCCTCGCTCGCTCTCGCTCTCTCTCTCTGCCTCCCTCACTCACTCTCGCTCTCTCTCTGCCTCCCTCGCTCACTCTCGCTCTCTCTGCCTCGCTCGCTCGCTCCCTCTCTTTACCTCCCTCATTCACTCTTGCTCTCTCTCTCTGCCTTCCTCGCTAGCTCTCTCTCCCTCTGCCTCCCTCGCTCGCTCTCGCTCTCTCTGCCGCCCTCGCTCACTCTCTGTCTGCCTCCCTCACTCACTCTCGCTCGCTCTCTCCCTGCCTCCCTCACTCACTCTCGCTCGCTCTCTCTCTGCCTCCCTCGCTCACTCTCGCGCTCTCGCACTTCTATGTCCCTCGCTCGCTCCCTCTCTCACTCCCTCCCTCACTCACTCTCGCTCTCTCTCTCTCTGCCTTCCTCACTCGCTCTCTCTCTTTGCCTCCCTCGCTCACTCTCGCTCTCTCTCTCTGCCGCCCTCACTCTCTCTCTCTCTCTGCCTCCCTCGCTCGCTCTCGCTCCCTCTCTCTGTACCTCCCTCGCTTGCTCTCGCTCCCTCTCTGCCTGCCTCGCTCTCTCTCTCTCTACGTCCCTCGCTCACTCTCACTCTCTCTCTGCCTCCCTGGCTCGCTCTCGCTTTCTCTACCTCCCTCGCTCGCTCTCGCTCCCTCTCTCTACCTCCCTCGCTCGCTCTCGCTCTCTCTCTCTGCCGCCCTCACTCTCTCTCTCTCTCTGCCTCCCTCGCTCGCTCTCACTCCCTCTCTCTCTACCTCCCTCTCTTGCTCTCGCTCCCTCTCTCTCTACCTCCCTCGCTCGCTCTCGCTCTCTCTCTCTCTGCCTCCCTCGCTCCCTCTCTCTCTACCTCCCTCGCTCGCTCTCGCTCTCTCTCTCTCTGCCGCCCTCGCTCGCTCTTGCTCTGCCGCCCTCGCTCTCTCTCTCTCTGCCTCCCTCACTCGCTCTCGCTTGCTCTACCTCCCTCGTTCACTCCCTCTATCTACCTCCCTCGCTCGCTCTACCTCGCTCTCGCTCTCTCTTGCTCTCTCTCCCTGCCGCCCTCGCTCTCTGCCTCCCTCGCTCGCTCGCTCTCTCTCTACGTCCCTCGCTCGCTCTCTCTCTCTACGTCCCTCGCTCGCTCTCACTCTCTCTCTGCCTCCCTCGCTCGCTCTCTCTGCCTCCCTCCCTCGCTCCCTCTCATTTCCCCCCTCGCTCGCTCGCTCTCTCTCTACGTCCCTCGCTCGCTCTCTCTCTCTACGTCCCTCGCTCGCTCTCACTCTCTCTCTGCCTCCCTCGCTCGCTCTCTCTGCCTCCCTCCCTCGCTCCCTCTCATTTCCCCCCTCGCTCGCTCGCTCTCTCTCTACGTCCCTCGCTCGCGCTCTCTCTCTACATCCCTCACTGGCTCTTGATCTCTCTCTCTTCCGCCCTCGCTCCCTCTCGCTGTCTTTCTTCCTCCCTCACTCGCTCTCGCACTCTCTGCCTCTCGCCCTCTCTCTCTGCCTCTCTCTCTCTCTGCCTCTCTCTCTGCCTCGCTCTCTCTCTGCCTTGCGCTCTCTCTCTGCCTCTCTCGGTCTCTCTCTATCTTTCTCGCTCTCTCTCTACCTCTCTCACGCCCTCTCTCTGCCTCTCTCACCCACTCTCGCTCTCTCTCTCTACCACCCTCGCTCTCTCTCTCTCTACGTCCCTCGCTCGCTCTCTGTCTACCTCCCTCGCTCTCGCTCTCTCCCTGCCTCCCTCGCTCTCTCTCGCTCTCTCTCTCTGCCTCCCTTTCTTGCTCTCGCTCTCTCCCTTTCTACGTCCCTCGCTCGTTCTCTCTGCCTCCCTCGCTCGCTCCCTCTCTCTGCCTCCCTCACTCACTCTTACTCTCTCACTGCCTCCCTACCTCGCTCCCTCTCTCTGCCTCCCTCACTAATTCTCACTCTCTCTGCGTCCCTCGCTCGCTCTTGCTCTCTTTCTACGTCTCTCGCTCTCTCTTTCTATGTCCCTCGCTCGCTCTCGCTCTCTCTCCCCCACTCGCTCTCGCTCTCTCTCCCTCACTCGCCCTCACTCTCTCTGTCTCTGCCTCCCTCGCTCACTCTTGCTCTCTCTCTCTGCTTCCCTCGCTCACTCTCGCTCTCTCTTTACCTCTCTCGCTCGCTCTCTCCCTGCCTCCCTTGCTCACTCTCGCTCTCTCTCTGCCTCCCTCACTCGCTCTCGCTCTCTCTCTCTGCCTCCCTCGCTCTCTCTCTCTACCTCCCTCGCTCTCACTCTCATTCTCTGCTTCCATCTCTCGCTCTACCTCTATCGCTCATTCTCGTGCTCTCTCTCTGCCTCCCTCACTCACTCTCGTTCTCTCTCTCTGCCTCCCTTGCTCTCTCTCTCACTCTCTGCTTCCATTGCTCGCTCTCGCTCTCTCTCTCTACCTCCCTCTCTCTGTCTCTCTGCCTCCCTCGCTCGTTCTCGCTCTCTCTCTCTGTCTGTACCTCCCTTGCTCGCTCTCGCTCTCTCTCTGCCTCCCGCTCTCGCTCCCGCTCGTTCTGCCTCCATCGCTCGCTTTCGCTATCTCTCTCTCTCTCTCTACCTCCCTCGCTCGCTCTCGCTATCTCTCTCTCTCTCTCTACCTCCCTCGCTCAGTTTCGCTCTCTCTCTCGGCCTCCCTCACGCTCTCTCGTTCTCTCTGCCTCTCTCGCTCTGTCTCTGCCTTTCTCGCTCGCTCTCGCTCTCTCTCTCTCTACCTCCCTCGCTCGCTCCCTCTCATTTCCCCCCTCGCTCGCTCTCTCTCTACGTCCCTCGCTCGCGCTCTCTCTCTACATCCCTCGCTGGCTCTCGATCTCTCTCTCTTCCGCCCTCACTCCCTCTTGCTGTCTTTCTTCCTCCCTCACTCGCTCTTGCACTCTCTGCCTCCCTCGCTCTCTATCTCTGCCTCATGCTCTCTCTCTCTGCCTCACTCTCTCTCTGCCTCACTCTCTCTCTGCCTCACTCTCTCTCTGCCTCGCTCTCTCTCTGCCTCGCTCTCTCTCTTTCTCTCTGCCTCTCTCGCTCTCTCTGCCTCGCTCTCTCTCTCTACCTCCCTCGCTCACTCTCGCTCGCTCTCTCTCTACCTCCCTCGCTCGCTCTCGCTCTCTCTCTCTACCTCCCTCGCTCGCTCTCGCTCTCTCTCTCTACCTCCCTCGCTCGCTCTCGCTCTCTCTCTCTACCTCCCTCGCTCGCTCTCGCTCTCTCTCTCTGCCGCCCTCGCTCTCTCTCTCCCTCTGCCGCCCTCGCTCTCTCTCTCTCTCTGCCTCGCTCGCTCTCGCTTTCTCTACCTCCCTCGTTCACTTCCTCTCTCTACCTCCCTCGCTCGCTCTCGCTCCCTCTCTCTCTACATCCCTCACTGGCTCTCGATCTCTCTCTCTTCCGCCCTCGCTCCCTCTCGCTGTCTTTCTTCCTCCCTCACTCGCTCTCGCACTCTCTGCCTCGTGCTCTCTCTCTCTGCCTCTCTCTCTCTCTGCCTCTCGCCTTCTCTCTCTATCTTTCTAGCTCTCTCTCTACCTCTCTCACGCCCTCTCTCTGCCTCACGCTCTCTCTCTCTGCCTCCCTCACCCACTCTCGCTCTCTCTCTCTACCACCCTGGCTCTCTCTCTCTCTACCTCCCTCTCTCTCGCTCTCTCTCTCTACCTCCCTCGCTTGCTCTCGCTCGCTCTCTCTCTTCCTCCCTCACTCGCTCTCGCACTCTCTGCCTCCCTCGCTCTCTCTCTCTGCCTCTCGCCTTCTCTCTCTGCCTCTCTCTCTGCCTCCCTCGCTCTTTCTGCCTCGAGCACTCTCTCTGCCTCCCTCACCCACTCTCGCTCTCTCTCTCTACCACCCTCGCTCGCTCTCGTTCTCTGTCTACCTCCCTCGCTCTCGCTCTCTCCCTGTCTCCCTCGCTCACTCTCGCTCTCTCTCTCTGCCTCCCTTGCTTGCTCTCGCTCTCTCCCTTTCTACGTCCCTCGCTCGTTCTCTCTCTGCCTCCCTCACTCACTCTCGCTCACTCACTGCCTCCCTACCTCGCTCCCTCTCTCTGCATCCCTCACTAATTCTCACTCTCTCTCTCTGCCTCCCTCGCTCGCTCCCTCTCTCTGCCTCCCTCACTCACTCTCGCTCTCTCACTGCCTCCCTACCTCGCTCCCTCTCTCTGCCTCCCTCACTAATTCTCACTCTCTCTGCGTCCCTCGCTCGCTCTCGCTCTCTTTCTACGTCCCTCGCTCGCTCTCTCTCTCTGCCTCCCTCGCTCACTCTTGCTCTCTCTCTCTGCCTCCCTCGCTCACTCTCGCTCTCTACCTCTCTCGCTCGCTCTCTTCCTGCCTCCCTCGCTCACTCTCGCTCTCTCCCTGCCTCCCTCGCTCACTCTCGCGCTCTCACAGTTCTACGTCCCTCGCTCGCTCCCTCTCTCTCTCTCTGCCTCCCTCACTCACTCTCGCTCTCTCCCTGCCTCCCTCGCTCACTCTCGCTCTCTCCCTGCCTCCCTCGCTCACTCTCGCGCTCTCACAGTTCTACGTCCCTCGCTCGCTCCCTCTCTCTCTCTCTGCCTCCCTCACTCACTCTCGCTTTCTCTACTTCCCTCGTTCGCTCCCTCTCTCTGCCGCCCTCGCTCACTCTCTGTCTGCCTCCCTCGCTCGCTCCCTCTCTCTCTCTGCCTCCCTCGCTCACTCGCTCTCTCTCTCTCTGCCTCCCTCACTCGCTCCCTCTCTCTCACTTCCTCCCTCGCTCACTCTTGCTCTCTCTCTCTACGTCCCTCGCTCACTCTCACTCTCTCTCTGCCTCCCTCGCTCACTCGCTCTCTCTCTCTCTGCCTCCCTCGCTCGCTCCCTCTCTCTCACTTCCTCCCTCGCTCACTCTTGCTCTCTCTCGCTACGTCCCTCGCTCACTCTCACTCTCTCTCTGCCTCCCTGGCTCGCTCTGGCTTTCTCTACCTCCCTTGTTCGCTCTCTCTCTCTACCTCCCTCGCTCGCTCTCGCTCTCTCTCTCTGCCGCCCTCGCTCTCTCTCTCTGCCTCCCTTGCTCGCTCTCACTTTCTCTACCTCCCTCGTTCGCTTCTTCTCTCTACCTCCCTCGCTCGCTCTCGCTCGCTCTCTCTCTACCTCCCTCGCTCGCTCTCGCTCTCTCTCTCTACCTCCCTCGCTCGCTCTCGCTCTCTCTCTCTGCCGCCCTTGCTCTCTCTCTCTCTCTGCCGCCCTCGCTCTCTCTCTCTCTCTGCCTCGCTCGCTCTCGCTTTCTCTACCTCCCTCGTTCACTTCCTCTCTCTACCTCCCTCGCTCGCTCTCGCTCCCTCTCTCTCTACCTCCCTCGCTCGCTCTCGCTCTCTCTCTCTGCCTCCCTCGCTCGCTGTCTCTACCACCCTCGCTCGCTCTCACTCTCGCTCTGCCGCCCTCGCTCTCTCTCTCTGCCTCCCTCACTCGCTCTCGCTTGCTCTACGTCCCTCGTTCACTCCCTCTATCTACCTCCCTCGCTTGCTCTCACTCCCTCTCGCTCTACCTCGCTCTCGCTCTCTCTCGCTCTCTCTCTCCCTGCTGCCCTCGCTCGCTCTCTCTCTCTCTACGTCCCCCGCTCGCTCTCACTCTCTCTCTCTGCCTCCCTCGCTCTCTCTCTACCTCCCTCGCTCGCTCCCTCTCATTTCCCCCCTCGCTCGCGCTCTCTACATCCCTCGCTGGCTCTCGATCTCTCTCTGTTCCGCCCTCACTCCCTCTCGCTGTCTTTCTTCCTCCCTCCCTCGCTCTCTCTCTCTGCCTCACTCTCTCTCTGCCTCACTCTCTCTCTGCCTCACTCTCTCTCTGCCTCGCTCTTTCTCTTTCTCTCTGCCTCTCTCGCTCTCTCTGCCTCGCTCTCGCTCTTTCTGCCTCGCTGTCTCACTCTATCTTTCTAGCTCTCTCTCTACCTCCCTCACTCGCTCTCGCTCTCTCTCTCTCTGCCGCCCTCGCTCACTGTCTCTCTCTACCTCCCTCGCACGCTCTCGCTCTCTCACTTTCTATGTCCCTCGCTCGCTCTCTCTCTCTGCCGCCCTCGCTCACTGTCTCTCTCTACCTCCCTCGCTCACTCTCACTGCCTCGCTCTCTCTGCCTCGCTTTCGCTCTCTCTGCCTCGCTCTCGCTCTCTCTCTCTGCTTCACGCCCTATCTCTCTTCCTCTCTCTCTGCCTCGCGCTCTCTCTGTGCCTCGCTCTCTCTCGCTCTCTCTGCCTCGCTCTCGCTCTCTCTGCCTCTCTCGGTCTCTCTCTATCTTTCTAGCTCTCTCTCTGCCTCCCTCACCCACTCTCGTTCTCTCTCTCTACCACCCTCGCTCACTCTCGTTCTCTGTCTACCTCCCTCGCCCTCGCTCTCTCCCTGCCTCCCTCGCTCACTCTCGCTCTCTCTCTCTGCCTCCCTTGCTTGCTCTCGCTCTCTCCCTTTCTACGTCCCTCGCTCGTTCTCTCTCTGCCTCCCTCGCTCGCTCCCTCTCTCTGTCTCCCTCACTCACTCTCGCTCCCTCTCTCTGCCTCCCTCACTAATTCTCACTCTCTCTCTCTGCGTCCCTCGCTCGCTCTCGCTCTCTCTCCCTCACTCGCTCTCGCTCTCTCTCTCTCTGCCTCCCTCGCTCACTCTTGCTCTCTCTCTCTGCCTCCCTCGCTCACTCTCGCTCTCTACCTCTCTCGCTCGCTCTCTCCCTGCCTCCCTCGCTCACTCTCGCTCTCTCTCTCTGCCTCCCTCGCTCACTCTCGCTCTCTACCTCTCTCGCTCGCTCTCTCCCTGCCTCCCTCTCTCACTCTCGCTCACTCTCTCTCTGCCTCCCTCGCTCACTCTCGCGCTCTCGCACTTCTATGTCCCTCGCTCGCTCCCTCTCTCTCACTCCCTCCCTCACTCACTCTCGCTCTCTGTGCCTCCCTGGCTCGCTCACGCTTTCTCTACCTCCCTCGTTCGCTCTCTCTCTCTACCTCCCTCGCTCGCTCTCGCTCTCTCTCTCTGCCTCCCTCGCTTGCTCTCGCTCCCTCTCTCTCTACCTCCCTCGCTCGCTCTCGCTCTCTCTCTGCCTCCCTCAGTCACTCTCGCGAGCTCTACCTCCCTCGTTCACTCCCTCTATCTACCTCCCTCGCTCGCTCTCACTCCCTCTCGCTCTCTCTCTCTCTCTCTCCCTGCCGCCCTCGCTCGCTCTCTCTCTCTACGTCCCTCGCTCGCTCTCACTCTCTCTCTCTACGTCCCTCGCTCGCTCTCACTCTCTCTCTCTGCCTCCCTCGCTCGCTCTCGTTCTCTCTACCTCCCTCCCTCGCTCCCTCTCATTTCCCCCCTCGCTCGCGCTCTCTCTCTACGTCCCTCACTGGCTCTCGATCTCTCTCTCTTCCGCCCTCACTCCCTCTCGCTGTCTTTCTTCCTCCCTCACTCGCTCTCGCACTCTCTGCCTCTCTCTCTGCCTCACTCCCTCTCTGCCTTGCGCTCTCTCTCTGCCTCGCTCTCGCTCTCTCTGCCTTGCTCTCTCACTCTGCCTCTCTCGGTCTCACTCTATCTTTCTAGCTCTCTCTCTACCTCTCTCACGCCCTCTCTCTGCCTCGCTCTCTCTCTCTACCACCCTCGCTCTCTCTCTCTCTACGTCCCTCGCTCGTTCTCTGTCTACCTCCCTCGCTCTCGCTCTCTCCCTGCCTCCCTCGCTCACTCTCGCTCTCTCTGCCTCGCTCGCTCGCTCCCTCTCTTTACCTCCCTCATTCACTCTTGCTCTCTCTCTCTGCCTTCCTCGCTAGCTCTCTCTCCCTCTGCCTCCCTCGCTCGCTCTCGCTCTCTCTGCCGCCCTCGCTCACTCTCTATCTCTATCTCTGCCTCATGCTCTCTCTCTCTGCCTCTCGCCCTCTCTCTCTGCCTCTCTCTCTGCCTCGCTCTCTCTGCCTTGCGCTCTCTCTCTGCCTCTCTCGCTCTTTCTGCCTTGCTCTCTCACTCTGCCTCTCTCGGTCTCACTCTATCTTTCTAGCTCTCTCTCTACCTCTCTCACACCCTCTCTCTGCCTCGAGCACTCTCTCTGCCTCCCTCACCCACTCTCGCTCTCTCTCTCTACCACCCTCGCTCACTCTCGTTCTCTGTCTACCTCCCTCGCTCTCGCTCTCTCCCTGCCTCCCTCGCTCACTCTCGCTCTCTCTGCCTCCCTTGCTTGCTCTCGCTCTCTCCCTTTCTACGTCCCTCGCTCATTCTCTCTCTGCCTCCCTCGCTCGCTCCCTCTCCCTGCCTCCCTCGCTCACTCTCGCTCTCTCTGCCTCCCTTGGTTGCTCTCGCTCTCTCCCTTTCTACGTCCCTCGCTCGTTCTCTCTCTGCCTCCCTCGCTCGCTCCCTCTCTCTGCCTCTCTCACTCACTCTCGCTCTCTCACTGCCTCCCTACCTCGCTTCCTCTCTCTGCCTCCCTCACTAATTCTCACTCTCTCTCTCTGCGTCCCTCGCTCGCTCTCGCTCTCTTTCTACCTCCCTCGCTCGCTCTCGCTCTCTCCCTCACTCGCCCTCGCTCTCTCTCTCTCTGCCTCCCTCGCTCACTCTTGCTCTCTCTCTCTGCCTCCCTCGCTCACTCTCGCTCTCTCTCTACCTCTCTCGCTCGCTCTCTCCCTGCCTCTCTCGCTCACTCTCGCTCTCTCTCTCTGCCTCCCTCGCTCACTCTCGCTCTCTCTCTGCCTCCCTCGCTCACTCTCGCTCTCTCTGCCTCGCTCGCTCGCTCCCTCTCTTTACCTCCCTCATTCACTCTTGCTCTCTCTCTCTGCCTTCCTGGCTAGCTCTCTCTCCCTCTGCCTCCCTCGCTCGCTCTCGCTCTCTCTGCCGCCCTCGCTCACTCTCTGTCTGCCTCCCTCGCTCGCTCCCTTTCTCTGTCTGCCTCCCTCACTCACTCTCGCTCGCTCTCTCCCTGCCTCCCTCACTCTCTCGCTCGCTCTCTCTCTGCCTCCCTCGCTCACTCTCGCGCTCTCGCACTTCTATGTCCCTCGCTCGCTCCCTCTCTCTCACTCCCTCCCTCACTCACTCTCGCTCTCTCTCTCTCTGCCTTCCTCACTCGCTCTCTCTCTTTGCCTCCCTCGCTCACTCTCGCTCTCTCTCTCTGCCGCCCTCACTCTCTCTCTCTCTCTCTGCCTCCCTCGCTCGCTCTCGCTCCCTCTCTCTCTACCTCCCTCGCTCTCTCTCTCTCTACGTCCCTCGCTCACTCTCACTCTCTCTCTGCCTCCCTGGCTCGCTCTCGCTTTCTCTACCTCCCTCGCTCGCTCTCGCTCCCTCTCTCTACCTCCCTCGCTCGCTCTCGCTCTCTCTCTCTGCCGCCCTCACTCTCTCTCTCTCTGCCTCCCTCGCTCGCTCTCGCTCCCTCTCTCTCTACCTCCCTCGCTTGCTCTCACTCCCTCTCTCTCTACCTCCCTCGCTCGCTCTCGCTCTCTCTCTCTCTGCCTCCCTCGCTCCCTCTCTCTCTACCTCCCTCGCTCGCTCTCGCTCTCTCTCTCTCTGCCGCCCTCGCTCGCTGTCTCTACCACCCTCGCTCGCTCTCGCTCTGCCGCCCTCGCTCTCTCTCTCTCTCTCTGCCTCCCTCACTCGCTCTCGCTTGCTCTACCTCCCTCGTTCACTCCCTCTATCTACCTCCCTCGCTCGCTCTACCTCGCTCTCGCTCTCTCTTGCTCTCTCTCCCTGCCGCCCTCGCTCTCTGCCTCCCTCGCTCGCTCGCTCTCTCTACGTCCCTCGCTTGCTCTCTCTCTCTACGTCCCTCGCTCGCTCTCACTCTCTCTCTGCCTCCCTCGCTCGCTCTCTCTGCCTCCCTCCCTCGCTCCCTCTCATTTCCCCCCTCGCTCGCTCGCTCTCTCTCTACGTCCCTCGCTCTCTCTCTCTCTCTACGTCCCTCGCTCGCTCTCACTCTCTCTCTGCCTCCCTCGCTCGCTCTCTCTGCCTCCCTCCCTCGCTCCCTCTCATTTCCCCCCTCGCTCGCTCGCTCTCTCTCTACGTCCCTCGCTCGCGCTCTCTCTCTACCTCCCTCACTGGCTCTCGATCTCTCTCTCTTCCGCCCTCGCTCCCTCTCGCTGTCTTTCTTCCTCCCTCACTCGCTCTCGCACTCTCTGCCTCTCGCCCTCTCTCTCTGCCTCTCTCTCTCTCTGCCTCTCTCTCTGCCTCGCTCTCTCTCTGCCTTGCGCTCTCTCTCTGCCTCTCTCGGTCTCTCTCTATCTTTCTCGCTCTCTCTCTACCTCTCTCACGCCCTCTCTCTGCCTCCCTCACCCACTCTCGCTCTCTCTCTCTACCACCCTCGCTCTCTCTCTCTCTACGTCCCTCGCTCGCTCTCTGTCTACCTCCCTCGCTCTCGCTCTCTCCCTGCCTCCCTCGCTCTCTCTCGCTCTCTCTCTCTGCCTCCCTTTCTTGCTCTCGCTCTCTCCCTTTCTACGTCCCTCGCTCGTTCTCTCTGCCTCCCTCGCTCGCTCCCTCTCTCTGCCTCCCTCACTCACTCTTACTCTCTCACTGCCTCCCTACCTCGCTCCCTCTCTCTGCCTCCCTCACTAATTCTCACTCTCTCTGCGTCCCTCGCTCGCTCTCGCTCTCTCTCTCTGCCTCCCTCACTCACTCTCGCTCTCTCTCTGCCTCCCTCGCTCACTCTCGCTCTCTCTGCCTCGCTCGCTCGCTCCCTCTCTTTACCTCCCTCATTCACTCTTGCTCTCTCTCTCTGCCTTCCTCGCTAGCTCTCTCTCCCTCTGCCTCCCTCGCTCGCTCTCGCTCTCTCTGCCGCCCTCGCTCACTCTCTGTCTGCCTCCCTCACTCACTCTCGCTCGCTCTCTCCCTGCCTCCCTCACTCACTCTCGCTCGCTCTCTCTCTGCCTCCCTCGCTCACTCTCGCGCTCTCGCACTTCTATGTCCCTCGCTCGCTCCCTCTCTCACTCCCTCCCTCACTCACTCTCGCTCTCTCTCTCTCTGCCTTCCTCACTCGCTCTCTCTCTTTGCCTCCCTCGCTCACTCTCGCTCTCTCTCTCTGCCGCCCTCACTCTCTCTCTCTCTCTGCCTCCCTCGCTCGCTCTCGCTCCCTCTCTCTGTACCTCCCTCGCTTGCTCTCGCTCCCTCTCTGCCTGCCTCGCTCTCTCTCTCTCTACGTCCCTCGCTCACTCTCACTCTCTCTCTGCCTCCCTGGCTCGCTCTCGCTTTCTCTACCTCCCTCGCTCGCTCTCGCTCCCTCTCTCTACCTCCCTCGCTCGCTCTCGCTCTCTCTCTCTGCCGCCCTCACTCTCTCTCTCTCTCTGCCTCCCTCGCTCGCTCTCGCTCCCTCTCTCTCTACCTCCCTCTCTTGCTCTCGCTCCCTCTCTCTCTACCTCCCTCGCTCGCTCTCGCTCTCTCTCTCTCTGCCTCCCTCGCTCCCTCTCTCTCTACCTCCCTCGCTCGCTCTCGCTCTCTCTCTCTCTGCCGCCCTCGCTCGCTCTTGCTCTGCCGCCCTCGCTCTCTCTCTCTCTGCCTCCCTCACTCGCTCTCGCTTGCTCTACCTCCCTCGTTCACTCCCTCTATCTACCTCCCTCGCTCGCTCTACCTCGCTCTCGCTCTCTCTTGCTCTCTCTCCCTGCCGCCCTCGCTCTCTGCCTCCCTCGCTCGCTCGCTCTCTCTCTACGTCCCTCGCTCGCTCTCTCTCTCTACGTCCCTCGCTCGCTCTCACTCTCTCTCTGCCTCCCTCGCTCGCTCTCTCTGCCTCCCTCCCTCGCTCCCTCTCATTTCCCCCCTCGCTCGCTCGCTCTCTCTCTACGTCCCTCGCTCGCTCTCTCTCTCTACGTCCCTCGCTCGCTCTCACTCTCTCTCTGCCTCCCTCGCTCGCTCTCTCTGCCTCCCTCCCTCGCTCCCTCTCATTTCCCCCCTCGCTCGCTCGCTCTCTCTCTACGTCCCTCGCTCGCGCTCTCTCTCTACATCCCTCACTGGCTCTTGATCTCTCTCTCTTCCGCCCTCGCTCCCTCTCGCTGTCTTTCTTCCTCCCTCACTCGCTCTCGCACTCTCTGCCTCTCGCCCTCTCTCTCTGCCTCTCTCTCTCTCTGCCTCTCTCTCTGCCTCGCTCTCTCTCTGCCTTGCGCTCTCTCTCTGCCTCTCTCGGTCTCTCTCTATCTTTCTCGCTCTCTCTCTACCTCTCTCACGCCCTCTCTCTGCCTCTCTCACCCACTCTCGCTCTCTCTCTCTACCACCCTCGCTCTCTCTCTCTCTACGTCCCTCGCTCGCTCTCTGTCTACCTCCCTCGCTCTCGCTCTCTCCCTGCCTCCCTCGCTCTCTCTCGCTCTCTCTCTCTGCCTCCCTTTCTTGCTCTCGCTCTCTCCCTTTCTACGTCCCTCGCTCGTTCTCTCTGCCTCCCTCGCTCGCTCCCTCTCTCTGCCTCCCTCACTCACTCTTACTCTCTCACTGCCTCCCTACCTCGCTCCCTCTCTCTGCCTCCCTCACTAATTCTCACTCTCTCTGCGTCCCTCGCTCGCTCTCGCTCTCTTTCTACGTCTCTCGCTCTCTCTTTCTATGTCCCTCGCTCGCTCTCGCTCTCTCTCCCCCACTCGCTCTCGCTCTCTCTCCCTCACTCGCCCTCACTCTCTCTGTCTCTGCCTCCCTCGCTCACTCTTGCTCTCTCTCTCTGCTTCCCTCGCTCACTCTCGCTCTCTCTTTACCTCTCTCGCTCGCTCTCTCCCTGCCTCCCTCGCTCACTCTCGCTCTCTCTCTGCCTCCCTCACTCACTCTCGCTCTCTGCCTCCCTCGCTCACTCTCGCTCTCTCTACCTCCCTCGCTCTCGTTCTCTCCCTGCCTCCCTCGCTCACTCTCGCTCTCTCTCTGCCTCCCTCGCTCACTCTCGCGCTCTCACACTTCTACATCCCTCGCTCGCTCCCTCTCTCTCTCTCTGCCTTCCTCACTCACTCTTGCTCTCTCTCTCTGCCTTCCTCGCTCACTCTCGCTTTCTCTACTTCCCTCGTTCGCTCCCTCTCTCTACCTCCCTCGCTCGCTCTCGCTCTCTCTGCTGCCCTCACTCACTCTCTGTCTGCCTCCCTCGCTCGCTCCCTCTCTTTACCCCCCTCGCTCGCTCTCTCTCTCTACATCTCTCGCTGGCTCTCACTCTCTCTCTCTGCCGCCCTCGCTCCCCTCTCTCTGTCTTTCTTCCTCCCTCACTCGCTGTCTGCCTCCCTCGCTCTCTATCTCTGCCTCATGCTCTCTCTCTCTGCCTCTCGCCCTCTCTCTCTTCCTCTCTCTCTGCCTCGCTCTCTCTCTGCCTCTCTCGCTCTCTCTGCCTCGCTCTCTCTGCCTCTCTCGGTCTCTCTCTATCTTTCTAGCTCTCTCTCTACCTCCCTCACTCGCTCTCGCTCTCTCTCTCTCTACCTCCCTCGTTCACTTCCTCTCTCTACCTCCCTCACTCGCTCTCGCTCTCTCTCTCTCTACCTCCCTCGTTCACTTCCTCTCTCTACCTCCCTCGCACGCTCTCGCTCTCTCACTTTCTATGTCCCTCGCTCGCTCTCTCTCTCTGCCGCCCTCGCTCACTGTCTCTCTCTACCTCCCTCGCTCACTCTCACTGCCTCGCTCTCTCTGCCTCGCTCTCGCTCTCTCTCTCTGCCTCACGCCCTATCTCTCTTCCTCTCTCTCTGCCTCGCGCTCTCTCTGTGCCTCGCTCTCTCTCGCTCTCTCTGCCTCGCTCTCGCTCTCTCTGCCTCTCTCGGTCTCTCTCTATCTTTCTAGCTCTCTCTCTACCTCCCTCACTCGCTCTCGCTCCCTCTCTCTTTACCTCCCTCACTCGCTCTCGCTCTCTCTCTCTCTGCCTCCCTCGCTCGGTCTCGCTTTCTCTACCTCCCTCGTTCGCTCCCTCTCTCTACCTCCCTCGCTTGCTCTCGCTCTCTCTCTCTCTACCTCCCTCACTCGCTCTCGCTCTCTCTCTCTCTGCCATCCTCGCTCACTCTCTCTCTGCCTCCCTCGCTCGCTCCCTCTCTCTGTCTGCCTCCCTCACTCACTCTCGCTCTCTCTCTCTCTGCGTCCCACGCTAGCGCTCTCTCTCTGTCTACCTCCCTCGCTCGCTCTCACTCCCTCTCTCTCCCTCGCTCGCTCTCGCTCTCTCTCTCTCTGCCGCCCGTGCTCTCTCTCTCTCTGCCCCCCTCGCTCACTCTTGCTCTCTCTCTCTGCCTCCCTCGCTCGCTCTCGCTCTCTCTACCTCCCTCGCTCTCGTTCTCTCCCTGCCTGCCTCGCTCACTCTCGCTCTCTCTCTGCCTCCCTCGCTCACTGTCTCTCTACCACCCTTGCTCGCTCTCGCTCTCTCTCACTGCCTCCCTCGCACGCTCTCGCTCTCTCACTTTCTATGTCCCTCGCTCGCTCTCTCTCTCTGCCTCCCTCGCTCGCTCCCCCTCTCTGTCTACCTCTCTCACTCACTCTCGCTCGCTCTCTCAGCCTCCCTCGCCCACTCTCGCTCTCTCTCTCTACCTCCCTCGCTTGCTCTCGCTCTCTCTCTACCTCCCTCACTCACTCTCGCACTCTTTCTCTCTCTACCACCCTCGCTCCCTCTCTCTCTCTCTGCCTCCCTCGCTCTCACTCTCTCTCTGCCTCGCTCGCTCTCACTCTCTCTCTCTCTGGCTCCCTCGCTCGCTCTCGCTTTCTCTACCTCCCTCGTTCGCTCCCTCTCTCTATCTCCCTCGCTTGCTCTCGCTCCCTCTTTACCTCCCTCGTTTGCTTTCGCTCCCTCTCTCTCTACCACCCTCGCTCGCTCTCGCTTTCTATGTCCCTCGCTTGCTCTCTCTCTCTGCCTCCCTCACCCACTCTCTCTCCCTCTCTATCTCCCTCGCTCACTCTCGGTCTCTCTATCTCCCTCGCTCGCTCTCGCTCTCTCTCTCTGCCTCCCTCACTCGCTCTCGCTCTCTCTCTCTCTCTCTGCCGCCCTCTCTCTCTCTCTCGCTCCCTCTCTACCTCCCTAGCTTGCTCTCGCTCCCTCTCTCTGTACCTCCCTCGCTCGCTCTCGCTCTCTCTTTCTGCCTCCCTCACTCACTCTTGCTCTCTCTACCTCCCTCGTTCGCTCCCTCTCTACCTCCCCCACTTGCTCTCCCTTCCTCTCTCTCTATCTCCCTCACTCGCTCTCGCTCTCTCTCTGCCTCCCTCGCTCGCTCTCGCTCTCTCTCTCTCTCTGCCGCCCTCTCTCTCTCTCTCTGCCTCCCTCGCTTGCTCTCGCTCCCTCTCTACCTCCCTAGCTTGCTCTCGCTCCCTCTCTCTGTACCTCCCTCGCTCGCTCTCGCTCTCTCTTTCTGCCTCCCTCACTCACTCTTGCTCTCTCTACCTCCCTCGTTCGCTCCCTCTCTACCTCCCCCACTTGCTCTCCCTTCCTCTCTCTCTGCCTCCCTCGCTCACTCTCTCTGCCTCCCTTGCTTGCTCTCGCTCTCTCCCTTTCTACGTCCCTCGCTCGTTCTCTCTGCCTCCCTCGCTCGCTCCCTCTGCCTCCCTCACTCACTCTCACTCTCTCACTGCCTCCCTACCTCGCTCCCTCTCTCTGCCTCACTCACTAATTCTCACTCTCTCTGCGTCCCTCGCTCGCTCTCGCTCTCTCTCCCTCACTCGCTCTCGCTCTCTCTCCCTCACTCGCCCTCGCTTTCTCTGTCTCTGCCTCCCTCGCTCACTCTTGCTCTCTCTTTACCTCTCTCGCTCGCTCTCTCCCTGCCTCCCTCGCTCACTCTCGCTCTCTCCCTGCCTCCCTCGCTCACTCTCGCTCTCTCCCTGCCTCCCTCGCTCACTCTCGCTCTCTCTCTGCCTCCCTCGCTCGCTCTCCGCTTTTTCTACCTCCCTCATTCGCTCCCTCTCTCTACCTCCCTCGCTCGCTCTCGCTCTCTCTCTCTCTCCCCCCCTCGCTCGCTCTCGCTCTGCCGCCCTCGCTCTCTCTCTGCCTCCCTCACTCGCTCTCGCTTGCTCTACCTCCCTCGTTCACTCCCTCTATCTACCTCGCTCGCTCTCTCTCTCTCTCGCTCTCTCTTGCTCTCTCTCCCTGCCGCCCTCGCTCTCTCTCTGCCTCCCTCGCTCGCTCTCTGTCTCTCTACGTCCCTCGCTTGCTCTCTCTCTCTACGTCCCTCGCTCGCTCTCACTCTCTCTCTGCCTCCCTCGCTCCCTCTCATTTCCCCCCTCGCTGGCTCTCGATCTCTCTCTCTTCCGCCCTGACTCCCTCTCGCTGTCTTTCTTCCTCCCTCACTCGCTCTCGCACTCTCTGCCTCCCTCGCTCTCTATCTCTGCCTCATGCTCTCTCTCTCTGCCTCTCGCCCTCTCTCTCTGCCTCTCTCTCTGCCTCGCTCTCTCTGCCTCGCTCTCGCTCTCTCTGCCTCTCTCGGTCTCTCTCTATCTTTCTAGCTCTCTCTCTACCTCTCTCACTCCCTCTCTCTGCCTCACGCTCTCTCTCTCTGCCTCCCTCACCCACTCTCGCTCTCTCTCTCTACCACCCTCGCTCTCTCTCTCTCTACGTCCCTCGCTCGCTCTCGCTCTCTCCCTGCCTCCCTCGCTCTCTCTCGCTCTCTCTCTCTGCCTCCCTCACCCACTCTCGCTCTCTCTCTCTACCACCCTCGCTCGCTCTCTGTCTACCTCCCTCGCTCTCGCTCTCTCCCAGCCTCCCTCGCTCACTCTCGCTCTCTCTCTCTGCCTCCCTTGCTTGCTCTCGCTCTCTCCCTTTCTACGTCCCTCGCTCGTTCTCTCTACCTCCCTCGCTCACTCTCGCTCTCTCTCTCTGCCTCCCTTGCTTGCTCTCGCTCTCTTCCTTTCTACGTCCCTCGCTCGTTCTCTCTGCCTCCCTCGCTCGCTCCCTCTCTCTGCCTCCCTCACTCACTCTCACTCTCTCACTGCCTCCCTACCTCGCTCCCTCTCTCTGCCTCACTCACTAATTCTCACTCTCTCTGCGTCCCTCGCTCGCTCTCTCTCTCTCTCTCTCTGCCGCCCTCGCTCTCTCTCTCTCTGCCTCCCTCGCTCGCTCTCGCTTTCTCTACCTCCCTCATTCACTCCCTCTCTCTACCTCCCTCGCTCGCTCTCGCTCCCTCTCTCTACCTCCCTCGCTCTCTCTCGCTCTCTCTCTCCCTGCCGCCCTCGCTCTCTCTCTCTCTGCATCCCTCGCTCGCTCGCTGTCTCTCTGCCTGCCTCGCTCTCTCTCTCCCTCCCTCATTCACTCTCGCTCTCTCTCTCTCCGCCTTCCTCACTAGCTCTCTCTCTTTGCCTCCCTTGCTCACTCTTGCTCTCTCTCTCTCTACGTCCCTCGCTCACTCTCACTCTCTCTCTGCCTCCCTCGCTTGCTCTCGCACCCTCTCTACCTCCCTCGCTCGCTCTCGCTCTCTCTCTCTGCCGCCCTCGCTCTCTCTCTCTCTCTCTGCCTCCCTCGCTCACTCTTGCTCTCTCTTTACCTCTCTCGCTCGCTCTTTCCCTGCCTCCCTCGCTCACTCTCGCTCTCTCTCTGCCTCCCTCGCTCACTCTCGCTCTCTCTCTGCCTCCCTCGCTCACTCTCGCTCTCTCTCTGCCTCCCTCGCTCACTCTCGCTCTCTCTCTGCCTCCCTCACTCACTCTCGCTCTCTCTCTCTGCCTCCCTCGCTCACTCTCACTCTCTCTACCTCCCTCGCTCTCGTTCTCTCCCTGCCTCCCTCGCTCACTCTCGCTCTCTCTCTGCCTCCCTCGCTCACTCTCACACTTCTACATCCCTCGCTCGCTCCCTCTCTCTCTCTCTGCCTCCCTCACTCACTCTTGCTCTCTCTCTCTGCCTTCCTCGCTAGCTCTCTCTCTCTGCCTCCCTCGCTCGCTCTTGCTCTCTGTACCTCCCTCGCTCTCGCTCTCTCCCTGCCTCCCTCGCTCACTCGCTCTCTCTGCCTCCCTCTCTCAATCTCGCGTTCTCGCACTTCTATGTCCCTCGCTCGCTCTCTCTCTGCCTCCCTCGCTCGCTCCCTCTCTCTCTCTCCCTCCCTCACTCACTCTCGCTCTCTCTCTCTGCCTTCCTCACTAGCTCTCTCTCTTTGCCTCCCTCGCTCACTCTCGCTCTCTCTCTCTCTACGTCCCTCGCTCACTCTCACTCTCTCTGCCTCCCTCGCTCTCTCTCTCTCTGCCTCCCTCGCTCACTCTCACACTCTCTCTGCCTCCCTCGCTTGCTCTCGCTCCCTCTCTACCTCCCTCGCTCGCTCTCGCTCTCTCTCTCTGCCGCCCTCGCTCTCTCTCTCTCTGCCTCCCTCACTCGCTCTCGCTTTCTCTACCTCCCTCGTTCACTTCCTCTCTCTACCTCCCTCGCTTGCTCTCGCTCTCTCTCTCTCCCCCCCTCGCTCGCTCTCGCTCTCTCTCTACCTCCCTCGCTCGCTCTTGCTTTCTCTACCTCCCTCGTTCGCTCCCTCTCTCTACCTCCCTCGCTCGCTCTCGCTCCCTCTCTCTCTACCTCCCTCACTCTCTCTCGCTCTCTCTCTCCCTGCCGCCCTCGCTCTCTCTCTCTCTCTGCATCCCTCGCTCGCTCGCTGTCTCTCTGCCTGCCTCGCTCGCTCTATCTCTCTGCCTCCCTCGCTCACTCTCTCTCTACCTCCCTCGCTCGTTCTCGCTCTCTCTACCTCCCTCGCTCGTTCTCGCTCTCGCTGCCTCCCTCGCTCGCTCCCTCTCTTTACCCCCCTCGCTCGCTCTCTCTCTCTACATCTCTCGCTGGCTCTCACTCTCTCTCTGCCGCCCTCGCTCCCTCTCTCTGTCTTTCTTCCTCCCTCACTCGCTGTCTGCCTCCCTCGCTCTCTATCTCTGCCTCTCGCTCTCTCTCTCTGCCTCTCGCTCTCTCTCTCTGCCTCACGCCCTCTCTCTCTTCCACTCTCTCTGCCTCGCTCTCTCTGTGCCTTGCTCTCTCTCTGCCTCTCTCGGTCTCTCTCTATCTTTCTCGCTCTCTCTCTACCTCTCTCACGCCCTCTCTCTGCCTCACGCTCTCTCTCTCTGCCTCCCTCACCCACTCTCGCTCCCTCTCTCTACCACCCTCGCTCGCTCTCTCTCTACGTCCCTCGCTCGCTCTCGCTCTCTCCCTGCCTCCCTCGCTCTCTCTCGCTCTCTCTCTCTCTGCCTCCCTTGCTTGCTCTCGCTCTCTCCCTTTCTACATCCCTCGCTCGTTCTCTCTGCCTCCCTCGCTCGCTCCCTCTCTCTGCCTCGTGCTCTCTCTCTCTGCCTCTCTCTCTCTCTGCCTCTCGCCTTCTCTCTCTACCTCTCTCGCGCCCTCTCTCTGCCTCCCTCGCTCTCTCTCTCTGCCTCGTGCTCTCTCTCTCTGCCTCTCTCTCTCTCTGCCTCTCGCCTTCTCTCTCTACCTCTCTCGCGCCCTCTCTCTGCCTCACGCTCTCTCTCTCTGCCTCCCTCACCCACTCTCGCTCTCTCTCTCTACCACCCTCGCTCGCTCTCTCTCTACGTCCCTCGCTCGCTCTCGCTCTCTCCCTGCCTCCCTCGCTCTCTCTCGCTCTCTCTCTCTGCCTCCCTTGCTTGCTCTCGCTCTCTTCCTTTCTACGTCCCTCGCTCGTTCTCTCTGCCTCCCTCGCTCGCTCCCTCTCTCTGCCTCCCTCACTCACTCTTACTCTCTCACTGCCTCCCTACCTCGCTCCCTCTCTCTGCCTCCCTCACTAATTCTCACTCTCTCTGCGTCCCTCGCTCGCTCTCGCTCTCTTTCTACGTCTCTCGCTCTCTCTTTCTATGTCCCTCGTTCGCTCTCGCTCTCTCTCCCTCACTCGCTCTCGCTCTCTCTCCCTCACTTGCCCTCGCTCTCTCTGTCTCTGCCTCCCTCGCTCACTCTTGCTCTCTCTCTCTCTGCTTCCCTCGCTCACTCTCGCTCTCTCTTTACCTCTCTCGCTCGCTCTCTCCCTGCCTCCCTCGTTCACTCTCGCTCTCTCTCTGCCTCCCTCGCTCACTCTCGCTCTCTCTCTGCCTCCCTCGCTCACTCTCGCTCTCTCTCTGCCTCCCTCGCTCACTCTCGCTCTCTCTACCTCCCTCGCTCTCGTTCTCTCCCTGCCTCCCTCGCTCACTCTCGCTCTCTCTCTGCCTCCCTCGCTCACTCTCGCGCTCTCACACTTCTACATCCCTCGCTCGCTCCCTCTCTCTCTCTGCCTCCCTCACTCACTCTTGCTCTCTCTCTCTGCCTTCCTCGCTCACTCTCGCTTTCTCTACTTCCCTCGTTCGCTCCCTCTCTCTACCTCCCTCACTCGCTCTTGCTCTCTCTGCTGCCCTCACTCACTCTCTGTCTGCCTCCCTCGCTCGCTCCCTCTCTCTGCCTCCCTCACTCACTCTCGCTCTCTCTCTCTGCCTTCCTCGCTTGCTCTCTCTCTCTACCTCCCTCGCTCGCTCTCGCTTCCTCTCTCTCCCTCGCTCACTTTCGCTCACTCTCTGCCACCCTCCCTCTCTCTCTACCTCCCTCGCTCGCTCTTGCTCTCTCTCTCTGCCTCCCTCGCTCACTCTCGCTCTCTGTACCTCCCTCGCTCTCACTCTCTCTCTCTGCCTCCCTCGCTCGCTCTCGCTCTCTGTACCTCCCTCGCTCTCGCTCTCTCCCTGCCTCCCTCGCTCACTCGGTCTCTCTGCCTCTCTCTCAATCTCGCGCTCTCGCACTTTTATGTCCCTCGCTCGCTCTCTCTCTCTCCCTCCCTCACTCACTCTCGCTCTCTCTCTCTCTCTGCCTTCCTCACTAGCTCTCTCTCTTTGCCTCCCTCGCTCACTCTCACTCTCTCTCTGCCTCCCTCGCTTGCTCACGCTCCCTCTCTACCTCCCTCGCTCGCTCTCGCTCTCTCTCTCTGCTGCCCTCGCTCTCTCTCTCTCTGCCTCCCTCGCTCGCTCTCGCTTTCTCTACCTCCCTCGTTCACTTCCTCTCTCTACCTCCCTCGCTTGCTCTCGCTCTCTCTCTCTGCCTCCCTCGCTCGCTCTCGCTTTCTCTACCTCCCTCGTTCACTTCCTCTCTCTACCTCCCTCGCTTGCTCTCGCTCTCTCTCTCTCTCTACCTCCCTCGCTCGCTCTCGCTCCCTCGCTCTCTCTCGCTCTCTCTCTCCCTGCCGCCCTCGCTCTCTCTCTCTCTGCATCCCTCGCTCGCTCGCTGTCTCTCTGCCTCCCTCGCTCGTTCTCACTCTCTCTGCCTCCCTCGCTCGCTCTCGCTCTCTCTCTCTCCGCCTTCCTCACTAGCTCTCTCTCTTTGCCTCCCTTGCTCACTCTCGCTCTCTCTCTCTCTACGTCCCTCGCTCACTCTCACTCTCTCTCTGCCTCCCTCGCTTGCTCTCGCTCCCTCTCTACCTCCCTCGTTCGCTCTCTCTCGCTCTCTCTCTCTCTCTCTCTGCCGCCCTCGCTCTCTCTCTCTCTGCCTCCCTCGCTCGCTCTCGCTTTCTCTACCTCCCTCATTCACTCCCTCTCTCTACCTCCCTCGCTCGCTCTCGCTCCCTCTCTCTACCTCCCTCGCTCTCTCTCGCTCTCTCTCTCCCTGCCGCCCTCGCTCTCTCTCTCTCTGCATCCCTCGCTCGCTCGCTGTCTCTCTGCCTGCCTCGCTCTCTCTCTCCCTCCCTCATTCACTCTCGCTCTCTCTCTCTCCGCCTTCCTCACTAGCTCTCTCTCTTTGCCTCCCTTGCTCACTCTCGCTCTCTCTCTCTCTACGTCCCTCGCTCACTCTCACTCTCTCTCTGCCTCCCTCGCTTGCTCTCGCACCCTCTCTACCTCCCTCGCTCGCTCTCGCTCTCTCTCTCTGCCGCCCTCGCTCTCTCTCTCTCTCTCTGCCTCCCTCGCTCACTCTTGCTCTCTCTTTACCTCTCTCGCTCGCTCTTTCCCTGCCTCCCTCGCTCACTCTCGCTCTCTCTCTGCCTCCCTCGCTCACTCTCGCTCTCTCTCTGCCTCCCTCGCTCACTCTCGCTCTCTCTCTGCCTCCCTCGCTCACTCTCGCTCTCTCTCTGCCTCCCTCACTCACTCTCGCTCTCTCTCTCTGCCTCCCTCGCTCACTCTCACTCTCTCTACCTCCCTCGCTCTCGTTCTCTCCCTGCCTCCCTCGCTCACTCTCGCTCTCTCTCTGCCTCCCTCGCTCACTCTCACACTTCTACATCCCTCGCTCGCTCCCTCTCTCTCTCTCTGCCTCCCTCACTCACTCTTGCTCTCTCTCTCTGCCTTCCTCGCTAGCTCTCTCTCTCTGCCTCCCTCGCTCGCTCTTGCTCTCTGTACCTCCCTCGCTCTCGCTCTCTCCCTGCCTCCCTCGCTCACTCGCTCTCTCTGCCTCCCTCTCTCAATCTCGCGTTCTCGCACTTCTATGTCCCTCGCTCGCTCTCTCTCTGCCTCCCTCGCTCGCTCCCTCTCTCTCTCTCCCTCCCTCACTCACTCTCGCTCTCTCTCTCTGCCTTCCTCACTAGCTCTCTCTCTTTGCCTCCCTCGCTCACTCTCGCTCTCTCTCTCTCTACGTCCCTCGCTCACTCTCACTCTCTCTGCCTCCCTCGCTCTCTCTCTCTCTGCCTCCCTCGCTCACTCTCACTCTCTCTCTGCCTCCCTCGCTTGCTCTCGCTCCCTCTCTACCTCCCTCGCTCGCTCTCGCTCTCTCTCTCTGCCGCCCTCGCTCTCTCTCTCTCTGCCTCCCTCACTCGCTCTCGCTTTCTCTACCTCCCTCGTTCACTTCCTCTCTCTACCTCCCTCGCTTGCTCTCGCTCTCTCTCTCTCCCCCCCCTCGCTCGCTCTCGCTCTCTCTCTACCTCCCTCGCTCGCTCTTGCTTTCTCTACCTCCCTCGTTCGCTCCCTCTCTCTACCTCCCTCGCTCGCTCTCGCTCCCTCTCTCTCTACCTCCCTCACTCTCTCTCGCTCTCTCTCTCCCTGCCGCCCTCGCTCTCTCTCTCTCTCTGCATCCCTCGCTCGCTCGCTGTCTCTCTGCCTGCCTCGCTCGCTCTATCTCTCTGCCTCCCTCGCTCACTCTCTCTCTACCTCCCTCGCTCGTTCTCGCTCTCTCTACCTCCCTCGCTCGTTCTCGCTCTCGCTGCCTCCCTCGCTCGCTCCCTCTCTTTACCCCCCTCGCTCGCTCTCTCTCTCTACATCTCTCGCTGGCTCTCACTCTCTCTCTGCCGCCCTCGCTCCCTCTCTCTGTCTTTCTTCCTCCCTCACTCGCTGTCTGCCTCCCTCGCTCTCTATCTCTGCCTCTCGCTCTCTCTCTCTGCCTCTCGCTCTCTCTCTCTGCCTCACGCCCTCTCTCTCTTCCACTCTCTCTGCCTCGCTCTCTCTGTGCCTTGCTCTCTCTCTGCCTCTCTCGGTCTCTCTCTATCTTTCTCGCTCTCTCTCTACCTCTCTCACGCCCTCTCTCTGCCTCACGCTCTCTCTCTCTGCCTCCCTCACCCACTCTCGCTCCCTCTCTCTACCACCCTCGCTCGCTCTCTCTCTACGTCCCTCGCTCGCTCTCGCTCTCTCCCTGCCTCCCTCGCTCTCTCTCGCTCTCTCTCTCTCTGCCTCCCTTGCTTGCTCTCGCTCTCTCCCTTTCTACATCCCTCGCTCGTTCTCTCTGCCTCCCTCGCTCGCTCCCTCTCTCTGCCTCGTGCTCTCTCTCTCTGCCTCTCTCTCTCTCTGCCTCTCGCCTTCTCTCTCTACCTCTCTCGCGCCCTCTCTCTGCCTCCCTCGCTCTCTCTCTCTGCCTCGTGCTCTCTCTCTCTGCCTCTCTCTCTCTCTGCCTCTCGCCTTCTCTCTCTACCTCTCTCGCGCCCTCTCTCTGCCTCCCTCGCTCTCTCTCTCTGCCTCGTGCTCTCTCTCTCTGCCTCTCTCTCTCTCTGCCTCTCGCCTTCTCTCTCTACCTCTCTCGCGCCCTCTCTCTGCCTCACGCTCTCTCTCTCTGCCTCCCTCACCCACTCTCGCTCTCTCTCTCTACCACCCTCGCTCGCTCTCTCTCTACGTCCCTCGCTCGCTCTCGCTCTCTCCCTGCCTCCCTCGCTCTCTCTCGCTCTCTCTCTCTGCCTCCCTTGCTTGCTCTCGCTCTCTTCCTTTCTACGTCCCTCGCTCGTTCTCTCTGCCTCCCTCGCTCGCTCCCTCTCTCTGCCTCCCTCACTCACTCTTACTCTCTCACTGCCTCCCTACCTCGCTCCCTCTCTCTGCCTCCCTCACTAATTCTCACTCTCTCTGCGTCCCTCGCTCGCTCTCGCTCTCTTTCTACGTCTCTCGCTCTCTCTTTCTATGTCCCTCGTTCGCTCTCGCTCTCTCTCCCTCACTCGCTCTCGCTCTCTCTCCCTCACTTGCCCTCGCTCTCTCTGTCTCTGCCTCCCTCGCTCACTCTTGCTCTCTCTCTCTGCTTCCCTCGCTCACTCTCGCTCTCTCTTTACCTCTCTCGCTCGCTCTCTCCCTGCCTCCCTCGTTCACTCTCGCTCTCTCTCTGCCTCCCTCGCTCACTCTCGCTCTCTCTCTGCCTCCCTCGCTCACTCTCGCTCTCTCTCTGCCTCCCTCGCTCACTCTCGCTCTCTCTACCTCCCTCGCTCTCGTTCTCTCCCTGCCTCCCTCGCTCACTCTCGCTCTCTCTCTGCCTCCCTCGCTCACTCTCGCGCTCTCACACTTCTACATCCCTCGCTCGCTCCCTCTCTCTCTCTGCCTCCCTCACTCACTCTTGCTCTCTCTCTCTGCCTTCCTCGCTCACTCTCGCTTTCTCTACTTCCCTCGTTCGCTCACTCTCTCTGCCTCCCTCGCTCTCTCTCTCTCTGCCTCCCTCGCTCACTCTCACTCTCTCTCTGCCTCCCTCGCTTGCTCTCGCTCCCTCTCTACCTCCCTCGCTCGCTCTCGCTCTCTCTCTCTGCCGCCCTCGCTCTCTCTCTCTCTGCCTCCCTCACTCGCTCTCGCTTTCTCTACCTCCCTCGTTCACTTCCTCTCTCTACCTCCCTCGCTTGCTCTCGCTCTCTCTCTCTCCCCCCCTCGCTCGCTCTCGCTCTCTCTCTACCTCCCTCGCTCGCTCTTGCTTTCTCTACCTCCCTCGTTCGCTCCCTCTCTCTACCTCCCTCGCTCGCTCTCGCTCCCTCTCTCTCTACCTCCCTCACTCTCTCTCGCTCTCTCTCTCCCTGCCGCCCTCGCTCTCTCTCTCTCTCTGCATCCCTCGCTCGCTCGCTGTCTCTCTGCCTGCCTCGCTCGCTCTATCTCTCTGCCTCCCTCGCTCACTCTCTCTCTACCTCCCTCGCTCGTTCTCGCTCTCTCTACCTCCCTCGCTCGTTCTCGCTCTCGCTGCCTCCCTCGCTCGCTCCCTCTCTTTACCCCCCTCGCTCGCTCTCTCTCTCTACATCTCTCGCTGGCTCTCACTCTCTCTCTGCCGCCCTCGCTCCCTCTCTCTGTCTTTCTTCCTCCCTCACTCGCTGTCTGCCTCCCTCGCTCTCTATCTCTGCCTCTCGCTCTCTCTCTCTGCCTCTCGCTCTCTCTCTCTGCCTCACGCCCTCTCTCTCTTCCACTCTCTCTGCCTCGCTCTCTCTGTGCCTTGCTCTCTCTCTGCCTCTCTCGGTCTCTCTCTATCTTTCTCGCTCTCTCTCTACCTCTCTCACGCCCTCTCTCTGCCTCACGCTCTCTCTCTCTGCCTCCCTCACCCACTCTCGCTCCCTCTCTCTACCACCCTCGCTCGCTCTCTCTCTACGTCCCTCGCTCGCTCTCGCTCTCTCCCTGCCTCCCTCGCTCTCTCTCGCTCTCTCTCTCTCTGCCTCCCTTGCTTGCTCTCGCTCTCTCCCTTTCTACATCCCTCGCTCGTTCTCTCTGCCTCCCTCGCTCGCTCCCTCTCTCTGCCTCGTGCTCTCTCTCTCTGCCTCTCTCTCTCTCTGCCTCTCGCCTTCTCTCTCTACCTCTCTCGCGCCCTCTCTCTGCCTCCCTCGCTCTCTCTCTCTGCCTCGTGCTCTCTCTCTCTGCCTCTCTCTCTCTCTGCCTCTCGCCTTCTCTCTCTACCTCTCTCGCGCCCTCTCTCTGCCTCACGCTCTCTCTCTCTGCCTCCCTCACCCACTCTCGCTCTCTCTCTCTACCACCCTCGCTCGCTCTCTCTCTACGTCCCTCGCTCGCTCTCGCTCTCTCCCTGCCTCCCTCGCTCTCTCTCGCTCTCTCTCTCTGCCTCCCTTGCTTGCTCTCGCTCTCTTCCTTTCTACGTCCCTCGCTCGTTCTCTCTGCCTCCCTCGCTCGCTCCCTCTCTCTGCCTCCCTCACTCACTCTTACTCTCTCACTGCCTCCCTACCTCGCTCCCTCTCTCTGCCTCCCTCACTAATTCTCACTCTCTCTGCGTCCCTCGCTCGCTCTCGCTCTCTTTCTACGTCTCTCGCTCTCTCTTTCTATGTCCCTCGTTCGCTCTCGCTCTCTCTCCCTCACTCGCTCTCGCTCTCTCTCCCTCACTTGCCCTCGCTCTCTCTGTCTCTGCCTCCCTCGCTCACTCTTGCTCTCTCTCTCTCTGCTTCCCTCGCTCACTCTCGCTCTCTCTTTACCTCTCTCGCTCGCTCTCTCCCTGCCTCCCTCGTTCACTCTCGCTCTCTCTCTGCCTCCCTCGCTCACTCTCGCTCTCTCTCTGCCTCCCTCGCTCACTCTCGCTCTCTCTCTGCCTCCCTCGCTCACTCTCGCTCTCTCTACCTCCCTCGCTCTCGTTCTCTCCCTGCCTCCCTCGCTCACTCTCGCTCTCTCTCTGCCTCCCTCGCTCACTCTCGCGCTCTCACACTTCTACATCCCTCGCTCGCTCCCTCTCTCTCTCTGCCTCCCTCACTCACTCTTGCTCTCTCTCTCTGCCTTCCTCGCTCACTCTCGCTTTCTCTACTTCCCTCGTTCGCTCCCTCTCTCTACCTCCCTCACTCGCTCTTGCTCTCTCTGCTGCCCTCACTCACTCTCTGTCTGCCTCCCTCGCTCGCTCCCTCTCTCTGCCTCCCTCACTCACTCTCGCTCTCTCTCTCTGCCTTCCTCGCTTGCTCTCTCTCTCTACCTCCCTCGCTCGCTCTCGCTTCCTCTCTCTCCCTCGCTCACTTTCGCTCACTCTCTGCCACCCTCCCTCTCTCTCTACCTCCCTCGCTCGCTCTTGCTCTCTCTCTCTGCCTCCCTCGCTCACTCTCGCTCTCTGTACCTCCCTCGCTCTCACTCTCTCTCTCTGCCTCCCTCGCTCGCTCTCGCTCTCTGTACCTCCCTCGCTCTCGCTCTCTCCCTGCCTCCCTCGCTCACTCGGTCTCTCTGCCTCTCTCTCAATCTCGCGCTCTCGCACTTTTATGTCCCTCGCTCGCTCTCTCTCTCTCCCTCCCTCACTCACTCTCGCTCTCTCTCTCTCTCTGCCTTCCTCACTAGCTCTCTCTCTTTGCCTCCCTCGCTCACTCTCACTCTCTCTCTGCCTCCCTCGCTTGCTCACGCTCCCTCTCTACCTCCCTCGCTCGCTCTCGCTCTCTCTCTCTGCTGCCCTCGCTCTCTCTCTCTCTGCCTCCCTCGCTCGCTCTCGCTTTCTCTACCTCCCTCGTTCACTTCCTCTCTCTACCTCCCTCGCTTGCTCTCGCTCTCTCTCTCTGCCTCCCTCGCTCGCTCTCGCTTTCTCTACCTCCCTCGTTCACTTCCTCTCTCTACCTCCCTCGCTTGCTCTCGCTCTCTCTCTCTCTCTACCTCCCTCGCTCGCTCTCGCTCCCTCGCTCTCTCTCGCTCTCTCTCTCCCTGCCGCCCTCGCTCTCTCTCTCTCTGCATCCCTCGCTCGCTCGCTGTCTCTCTGCCTCCCTCGCTCGTTCTCACTCTCTCTGCCTCCCTCGCTCGCTCTCGCTCTCTCTCTCTCCGCCTTCCTCACTAGCTCTCTCTCTTTGCCTCCCTTGCTCACTCTCGCTCTCTCTCTCTCTACGTCCCTCGCTCACTCTCACTCTCTCTCTGCCTCCCTCGCTTGCTCTCGCTCCCTCTCTACCTCCCTCGTTCGCTCTCTCTCGCTCTCTCTCTCTCTCTCTCTGCCGCCCTCGCTCTCTCTCTCTCTGCCTCCCTCGCTCGCTCTCGCTTTCTCTACCTCCCTCATTCACTCCCTCTCTCTACCTCCCTCGCTCGCTCTCGCTCCCTCTCTCTACCTCCCTCGCTCTCTCTCGCTCTCTCTCTCCCTGCCGCCCTCGCTCTCTCTCTCTCTGCATCCCTCGCTCGCTCGCTGTCTCTCTGCCTGCCTCGCTCTCTCTCTCCCTCCCTCATTCACTCTCGCTCTCTCTCTCTCCGCCTTCCTCACTAGCTCTCTCTCTTTGCCTCCCTTGCTCACTCTTGCTCTCTCTCTCTCTACGTCCCTCGCTCACTCTCACTCTCTCTCTGCCTCCCTCGCTTGCTCTCGCACCCTCTCTACCTCCCTCGCTCGCTCTCGCTCTCTCTCTCTGCCGCCCTCGCTCTCTCTCTCTCTCTCTGCCTCCCTCGCTCACTCTTGCTCTCTCTTTACCTCTCTCGCTCGCTCTTTCCCTGCCTCCCTCGCTCACTCTCGCTCTCTCTCTGCCTCCCTCGCTCACTCTCGCTCTCTCTCTGCCTCCCTCGCTCACTCTCGCTCTCTCTCTGCCTCCCTCGCTCACTCTCGCTCTCTCTCTGCCTCCCTCACTCACTCTCGCTCTCTCTCTCTGCCTCCCTCGCTCACTCTCACTCTCTCTACCTCCCTCGCTCTCGTTCTCTCCCTGCCTCCCTCGCTCACTCTCGCTCTCTCTCTGCCTCCCTCGCTCACTCTCACACTTCTACATCCCTCGCTCGCTCCCTCTCTCTCTCTCTGCCTCCCTCACTCACTCTTGCTCTCTCTCTCTGCCTTCCTCGCTAGCTCTCTCTCTCTGCCTCCCTCGCTCGCTCTTGCTCTCTGTACCTCCCTCGCTCTCGCTCTCTCCCTGCCTCCCTCGCTCACTCGCTCTCTCTGCCTCCCTCTCTCAATCTCGCGTTCTCGCACTTCTATGTCCCTCGCTCGCTCTCTCTCTGCCTCCCTCGCTCGCTCCCTCTCTCTCTCTCCCTCCCTCACTCACTCTCGCTCTCTCTCTCTGCCTTCCTCACTAGCTCTCTCTCTTTGCCTCCCTCGCTCACTCTCGCTCTCTCTCTCTCTACGTCCCTCGCTCACTCTCACTCTCTCTGCCTCCCTCGCTCTCTCTCTCTCTGCCTCCCTCGCTCACTCTCACTCTCTCTCTGCCTCCCTCGCTTGCTCTCGCTCCCTCTCTACCTCCCTCGCTCGCTCTCGCTCTCTCTCTCTGCCGCCCTCGCTCTCTCTCTCTCTGCCTCCCTCACTCGCTCTCGCTTTCTCTACCTCCCTCGTTCACTTCCTCTCTCTACCTCCCTCGCTTGCTCTCGCTCTCTCTCTCTCCCCCCCTCGCTCGCTCTCGCTCTCTCTCTACCTCCCTCGCTCGCTCTTGCTTTCTCTACCTCCCTCGTTCGCTCCCTCTCTCTACCTCCCTCGCTCGCTCTCGCTCCCTCTCTCTCTACCTCCCTCACTCTCTCTCGCTCTCTCTCTCCCTGCCGCCCTCGCTCTCTCTCTCTCTCTGCATCCCTCGCTCGCTCGCTGTCTCTCTGCCTGCCTCGCTCGCTCTATCTCTCTGCCTCCCTCGCTCACTCTCTCTCTACCTCCCTCGCTCGTTCTCGCTCTCTCTACCTCCCTCGCTCGTTCTCGCTCTCGCTGCCTCCCTCGCTCGCTCCCTCTCTTTACCCCCCTCGCTCGCTCTCTCTCTCTACATCTCTCGCTGGCTCTCACTCTCTCTCTGCCGCCCTCGCTCCCTCTCTCTGTCTTTCTTCCTCCCTCACTCGCTGTCTGCCTCCCTCGCTCTCTATCTCTGCCTCTCGCTCTCTCTCTCTGCCTCTCGCTCTCTCTCTCTGCCTCACGCCCTCTCTCTCTTCCACTCTCTCTGCCTCGCTCTCTCTGTGCCTTGCTCTCTCTCTGCCTCTCTCGGTCTCTCTCTATCTTTCTCGCTCTCTCTCTACCTCTCTCACGCCCTCTCTCTGCCTCACGCTCTCTCTCTCTGCCTCCCTCACCCACTCTCGCTCCCTCTCTCTACCACCCTCGCTCGCTCTCTCTCTACGTCCCTCGCTCGCTCTCGCTCTCTCCCTGCCTCCCTCGCTCTCTCTCGCTCTCTCTCTCTCTGCCTCCCTTGCTTGCTCTCGCTCTCTCCCTTTCTACATCCCTCGCTCGTTCTCTCTGCCTCCCTCGCTCGCTCCCTCTCTCTGCCTCGTGCTCTCTCTCTCTGCCTCTCTCTCTCTCTGCCTCTCGCCTTCTCTCTCTACCTCTCTCGCGCCCTCTCTCTGCCTCCCTCGCTCTCTCTCTCTGCCTCGTGCTCTCTCTCTCTGCCTCTCTCTCTCTCTGCCTCTCGCCTTCTCTCTCTACCTCTCTCGCGCCCTCTCTCTGCCTCACGCTCTCTCTCTCTGCCTCCCTCACCCACTCTCGCTCTCTCTCTCTACCACCCTCGCTCGCTCTCTCTCTACGTCCCTCGCTCACTCTCGCTCTCTCCCTGCCTCCCTCGCTCTCTCTCGCTCTCTCTCTCTGCCTCCCTTGCTTGCTCTCGCTCTCTTCCTTTCTACGTCCCTCGCTCGTTCTCTCTGCCTCCCTCGCTCGCTCCCTCTCTCTGCCTCCCTCACTCACTCTTACTCTCTCACTGCCTCCCTACCTCACTCCCTCTCTCTGCCTCCCTCACTAATTCTCACTCTCTCTGCGTCCCTCGCTCGCTCTCGCTCTCTTTCTACGTCTCTCGCTCTCTCTTTCTATGTCCCTCGTTCGCTCTCGCTCTCTCTCCCTCACTCGCTCTCGCTCTCTCTCCCTCACTTGCCCTCGCTCTCTCTGTCTCTGCCTCCCTCGCTCACTCTTGCTCTCTCTCTCTGCTTCCCTCGCTCACTCTCGCTCTCTCTTTACCTCTCTCGCTCGCTCTCTCCCTGCCTCCCTCGTTCACTCTCGCTCTCTCTCTGCCTCCCTCGCTCACTCTCGCTCTCTCTCTGCCTCCCTCGCTCACTCTCGCTCTCTCTCTGCCTCCCTCGCTCACTCTCGCTCTCTCTACCTCCCTCGCTCTCGTTCTCTCCCTGCCTCCCTCGCTCACTCTCGCTCTCTCTCTGCCTCCCTCGCTCACTCTCACGCTCTCACACTTCTACATCCCTCGCTCGCTCCCTCTCTCTCTCTGCCTCCCTCACTCACTCTTGCTCTCTCTCTCTGCCTTCCTCGCTCACTCTCGCTTTCTCTACTTCCCTCGTTCGCTCCCTCTCTCTACCTCCCTCACTCGCTCTTGCTCTCTCTGCTGCCCTCACTCACTCTCTGTCTGCCTCCCTCGCTCGCTCCCTCTCTCTGCCTCCCTCACTCACTCTCGCTCTCTCTCTCTGCCTTCCTCGCTTGCTCTCTCTCTCTACCTCCCTCGCTCGCTCTCGCTTCCTCTCTCTCCCTCGCTCACTTTCGCTCACTCTCTGCCACCCTCCCTCTCTCTCTACCTCCCTCGCTCGCTCTTGCTCTCTCTCTCTGCCTCCCTCGCTCACTCTCGCTCTCTGTACCTCCCTCGCTCTCACTCTCTCTCTCTGCCTCCCTCGCTCGCTCTCGCTCTCTGTACCTCCCTCGCTCTCGCTCTCTCCCTGCCTCCCTCGCTCACTCGGTCTCTCTGCCTCTCTCTCAATCTCGCGCTCTCGCACTTTTATGTCCCTCGCTCGCTCTCTCTCTCTCCCTCCCTCACTCACTCTCGCTCTCTCTCTCTCTCTGCCTTCCTCACTAGCTCTCTCTCTTTGCCTCCCTCGCTCACTCTCACTCTCTCTCTGCCTCCCTCGCTTGCTCACGCTCCCTCTCTACCTCCCTCGCTCGCTCTCGCTCTCTCTCTCTGCTGCCCTCGCTCTCTCTCTCTCTGCCTCCCTCGCTCGCTCTCGCTTTCTCTACCTCCCTCGTTCACTTCCTCTCTCTACCTCCCTCGCTTGCTCTCGCTCTCTCTCTCTGCCTCCCTCGCTCGCTCTCGCTTTCTCTACCTCCCTCGTTCACTTCCTCTCTCTACCTCCCTCGCTTGCTCTCGCTCTCTCTCTCTCTCTACCTCCCTCGCTCGCTCTCGCTCCCTCGCTCTCTCTCGCTCTCTCTCTCCCTGCCGCCCTCGCTCTCTCTCTCTCTGCATCCCTCGCTCGCTCGCTGTCTCTCTGCCTCCCGCGCTCGTTCTCACTCTCTCTGCCTCCCTCGCTCGCTCTCGCTCTCTCTCTCTCCGCCTTCCTCACTAGCTCTCTCTCTTTGCCTCCCTTGCTCACTCTCGCTCTCTCTCTCTCTACGTCCCTCGCTCACTCTCACTCTCTCTCTGCCTCCCTCGCTTGCTCTCGCTCCCTCTCTACCTCCCTCGTTCGCTCTCTCTCGCTCTCTCTCTCTCTCTCTCTGCCGCCCTCGCTCTCTCTCTCTCTGCCTCCCTCGCTCGCTCTCGCTTTCTCTACCTCCCTCATTCACTCCCTCTCTCTACCTCCCTCGCTCGCTCTCGCTCCCTCTCTCTACCTCCCTCGCTCTCTCTCGCTCTCTCTCTCCCTGCCGCCCTCGCTCTCTCTCTCTCTGCATCCCTCGCTCGCTCGCTGTCTCTCTGCCTGCCTCGCTCTCTCTCTCCCTCCCTCATTCACTCTCGCTCTCTCTCTCTCCGCCTTCCTCACTAGCTCTCTCTCTTTGCCTCCCTTGCTCACTCTCGCTCTCTCTCTCTCTACGTCCCTCGCTCACTCTCACTCTCTCTCTGCCTCCCTCGCTTGCTCTCGCACCCTCTCTACCTCCCTCGCTCGCTCTCGCTCTCTCTCTCTGCCGCCCTCGCTCTCTCTCTCTCTCTCTGCCTCCCTCGCTCGCTCTCGCTTTCTCTACCTCCCTCGTTCACTCCCTCTCTCTACCTCCCTCGCTCGCTCTCGCTCCTTCTCTCTCTACCTCCCTCGCTCTCTCTCTCTGCCTCCCTCGCTCGCTCGCTGTCTCTCTGCCTGCCTCGCTCGTTCTCGCTCTCGCTGCCTCCCTCGCTCGCTCCCTCTCTTTACCCCCCTCGCTCGCTCTCTCTCTCTACATCTCTCGCTGGCTCTCACTCTCTCTCTGCCGCCCTCGCTCCCTCTCTCTGTCTTTCTTCCTCCCTCACTCGCTGTCTGCCTCCCTCGCTCTCTCTCTCTGCCTCTCGCTCTCTCTCTCTGCCTCACGCCCTCTCTCTCTTCCTCTCTCTCTGCCTCGCTCTCTCTCTGCCTCTCTCGCTCTCTCTGCCTCGCTCTCTCTGCCTCGCGCTCTCTCTCTCTCTGCCTCTCTCGCTCTCTCTGCCTCGCTCTCGCTCTCTCTGCCTCTCTCGGTCTCTCTCTATCTTTCTAGCTCTCTCTCTACCTCCCTCACTCGCTCTCGCTCACTCTCTCTCTACCTCCCTCGTTCACTTCCTCTCTCTACCTCCCTCGCTTGCTCTCGCTCTCTCTCTCTCTCTGCCTCCCTCGCTCGCTCTCGCTTTCTCTACCTCCCTCGTTCGCTCCCTCTCTCTACCTCCCTCGCTTACTCTCGCTCCCTCTCTCTCTACCTCCCTCACTCGCTCTCGCTCTCTCTCTCTCTGCCGCCCTGGCTCACTGTCTCTCTCTACCTCCCTCGCACGCTCTCGCTCTCTCACTTTCTATGTCCCTCGCTCGCTCTCTCTCTCTGCCTCCCTCGCTCGCTTCCCCTCTCTGCCTGCCTCGCTCGCTCTCGCTTTCTCTACCTCCCTCGTTCACTTCCTCTCTCTACCTCCCTCGCTTGCTCTCGCTCTCTCTCTCTCTGCCTCCCTCGTTCGCTCTCGCTTTCTCTACCTCCCTCGTTCACTTCCTCTCTCTACCTCCCTCGCTTGCTCTCGCTCTCTCTCTCTCTACCTCCCTCGCTTGCTCTCGCTCTCTCTCTCTCTCTGCCTCCCTCGCTCGCTCTCGCTTTCTCTACCTCCCTCGTTCGCTCCCTCTCTCTACCTCCCTCGCTTACTCTTGCTCCCTCTCTCTCTACCTCGCTCTCGCTCTCTCTCGCTCTCTCTCTCCCTGCCGCCCTCGCTCTCTCTCTCTCTGCATCCCTCGCTCGCTTGCTGTCTCTCTGCCTGCCTCGCTCTCTCTCTCTCTGCCTCCCTCACTCGCTCTTGCTCTATCTCTCTGCCTCCCTCGCTCACTCTCCTCTCTCTCTACCTCCCTCGCTCGTTCTCACTCTCTCTGCCTCCCTCACTCGCTCTCGCTCTACCTCCCTCGCTCGTTCTCACTCTCTCTGCCTCCCTCACTCGCTCTCGCTCTACCTCCCTCTCTCGCTCTCGCTCTCGCTGCCTCCCTCTCTCGCTCCCTCTCTTTACCTCCCTCGCTCGCTCTCGCTCTCGCTGCCTCCCTCTCTCGCTCCCTCTCTTTACCTCCCTCGCTCGTTCTCACTCTCTCTGCCTCCCTCGCTCGTTCTCGCTCTCGCTGCCTCCCTCGCTCGCTCCCTCTCTTTACCCCCCTCGCTCGCTCTCTCTCTCTACATCTCTCGCTGGCTCTCACTCTCTCTCTGCCGCCCTCGCTCCCTCTCTCTGTCTTTCTTCCTCCCTCACTCGCTGTCTGCCTCCCTCGCTCTCTATCTCTGCCTCATGCTCTCTCTCTCTGCCTCTCGCCCTCTCTCTCTTCCTCACGCCCTCTCTCTCTCTACCTCCCTCACTCGCTCTCGCTCTCTCTCTCTCTGCCTCCCTCGCTCGGTCTCCCTCTCTCTACCTCCCTCGTTCGCTCCCTCTCTCTACCTCCCTCACTTGCTCTCGCTCTCTCTCTCTCTACCTCCCTCACTCGCTCTCTCTCTCTCTGCCGTCCTCGCTCTCTCTCTCTCTGCCTCCCTCGCTCGCTCTCGTTCTCTCTACCTCCCTCGCTCTCGTTCTCTCCCTGCCTCCCTCGCTCACTCTCGCTCTCTCTCTGCCTCCCTCGCTCACTGTCTCTCTACCACCCTCGCTCGCTCTCGCTCTCTCTCACTGCCACCCTCGCACGCTCTCGCTCTCTCACTTTCTATTTCCCTCGCTCGCTCTCTCTCTGCCTCCCTCGCTCGCTCCCCCTCTCTGTCTACCTCTCTCACTCACTCTCGCTCTCTCTCTCTCAGCCTCCCTCGCCCACTCTCCGCTCTCTCTCTCTACCTCCCTCGCTTGCTCTCGCTCTCTCTCTACCTCCCTCGCTCACTCTCGCACTCTTTCTCTCTCTACCACCCTCGCTCGCTCTCGCTCTCTCTCTGCCTCGCTCGCTCTCACTCTCTCTCTCTCTGCCTCCCTCGCTCGCTCTCGCTTTCTCTACCTCCCTCGTTCGCTCCCTCTCTCTACCTCCCTCGCTTGCTCTCGCTCCCTCTTTATCTCCCTCATTTGCTTTCGCTCCCTCTCTCTCTACCACCCTCGCTCGCTCTCGCTTTCTATGTCCCTCACTCGCTCTCTCTCTCTGCCTCCCTCACCCACTCTCTCTCCCTCTCTATCTCCCTCGCTCGCTCTCGCTCTCTCTCTGCCTCCCTCGCTCGCTCTCGCTCTCTCTCTCTCTCTGCCGCCCTCTCTCTCTCTCTCTGCCTCCCTCGCTTGCTCTCGCTCCCTCTCTACCTCCCTAGCTTGCTCTCGCTCCCTCTCTCTGTACCTCCCTCGCTCGCTCTCGCTCTCTCTTTCTGCCTCCCTCATTCACTCTTGCTCTCTCTACCTCCCTCGTTCGCTCCCTCTCTACCTCCCCCACTTGCTCTCCCTTCCTCTCTCTCTGCCTCCCTCGCTCGCTCTCGCTTTTTCTACCTCCCTCATTCGCTCCCTCTCTCTACCTCCCTCGCTTGCTCTCGCTCCCTCTCTCTCTACCTCCCTCACTCACTCTCGCTCTCTCTCTGCCGGCCTCGCTCGCTCTCACTCTCTCTACCTCTCTCGCTGTCTCTCGCTCTCTATCTCTCTACCTCGCTCTCACTCTCTCTGCCTCCCTCGCACTCTCTCTCTACATCCCTCGCTCGCTCTCAATCTCTCTGCCTCCCTCGCACTCTCTCTCTACATCCCTCGCTCGCTCTCGCTCTCACTCGCTGCCTCCCTTTCTCTCTTTCACTTTCTCTCTCTCCCTCGCTCTCTCTCTGCCTGCCTCGCTCGCTCTCTCTCTATCTCTGCCTCCATAGCTCACTCTCACTCGCTTTCTCTGCCTCCCTCACTCTCTCTCTACGTCCCTCGCTCGCTGTCGCTCTCCTCTCTCACTCCCTCCCTCACTCATGCTCTCACTCCCTCCCTCACTCGCTCTCTCTCTCTTTCTGCCTCCCTCGGTCGCTCTCCCTCGCTCTCTCTGCCTCTCTCCATGTCGCTCTGCCTCGCTCACTGTCTCACTCTACCACACTCGCTCGCTTCGCTCTCTCTCTCTCCCTCCCTCGCTCTCTCTCCCTCGCTCGCTCTCTCTCTCTCTACCTCCCTCGCCCACTCTCGCTCTCTCTCTCTCTACCTCCCTCGCTTGATCTCGCTCTCTCTCTCTACCTCCCTTGCTCGCTCTCGCACTCTTTCTCTCTCTGCCGCCCTCGCTCTCTCTCTCTCTACCACCCTCGCTCGCTCTCGCTCTCTCTCTGCCTCGCTCGCTCTCACTCTCTCTCTCTGCCTCCCTCGCTCGCTCTCGCTTTCTCTACCTCCCTTGTTCGCTCCCTCTCTCTACCTCCCTCGTTTGCTTTCGCTCCCTCTCTCTCTACCTCCCTCGCTCACTCTCGCTCTCTCTCTCTCTGCCTCCCTCGCTCACTGTCTCTCTCTACCACCCTCGCTCGCTCTCGCTCTCTCTCTGCCTCCCTCGCTCGCTCTCGCGCTCTCGCTTTCTGTGTCCCTCGCTCGCTCTCTCTCTCTGCCTCCCTCGTTCGCTCTCGCTCTCTCTCTCTCTGCCTCCCTCGCTCTCGCTCTCTCTCTCTCTGCCGCCCTCGCTCTCTCTCTCTCTGCCTCCCTCGCTTGCTCTCGCTCCCTCTCTACCTCCCTAGCTTGCTCTCGCTCCCTCTCTCTGTACCTCCCTCGCTCGCTCTTGCTCTCTCTTTCTGCCTCCCTCACTCACTCTTGCTCTCTCTCTCTGCCTCCATCGCTCGCTCTCGCTCTCTCTCTCTGCCTCCCTCGCTCGCTCTCGCTCTCTCTACCTCCCTCGCTCTCGTTCTCTCCCTGCCTCCCTCGCTCACTCTCGCTCTCTCTCTGCCTCCCTCGCTCGCTCTCGCTCTCTCTCTCTCTCTGCCTCCCTTCATCGCTGTCTCTCTCTAACACCCTTGCTCGCTATCGCTCTCTCTCTCTGCCGCCCTCGCTATCGCTTTACCTCCCTCGTTCGCTCCCTCTCTACCTCACTAGCTCGCACTCGCTCCCTCTCTCTCTACCTCCCTCGCTCTCTCTCTCGCTCTTTCTCTGCCGCCCTCGCTCTGTCTCTTTCTGCCTCCCTCGCTCGCTCTCACTCTCTCTGCCTCCCTCGCTCGCTCTCACTCTCTCTGCCTCCCTCGCTCTCTCTCGCTCTCTCTCTCTCTACCTCGCTCTCACTCTCTCAACCTCCCTCGCTCGCTCTCGCTCTATCTCTCTGCCTCCATCGCTCGCTCTCGCTCTCACTCCCTCCCTCACTCGCTCTCTCTCTCTCTCTGCCTCCCTCGCTCGCTTTCTCTGCCCCCCTCGCTCTCTCTCTACGTCCCTCGGTCGCTCTCGCTCTCGCTCTCTCTCTCTCCCTTTCTCGCTCTCTCTCTGCCTCTCTCACTCTCTCTCTGCCTCTCTCACTCGCTCTCGTTCTGTCTCTCTCTTCCTCCCTCGCTCGCTTTCTCTGCCCCCCTCGCTCTCTCTCTTCGTCCCTCGGTCGCTCTCGCTCTCGCTCTCTCTCTCTGCCTTTCTCGCTCTCTCTCTGCCTCTCTCACTCTCTCTCTCTCTGCCTCTCTCACTCGCTCTCGCTCTGTCTCTCTCTTCCTCCCTCGCTCGCTCTCTCTCCCTCCCTCGCTTGCTCTCACCCTCACTCTCTCTGCCTCCTTTGATCGCTCTCGTTCTGTCTCTCTCTGCCTCCCTCACTCGCTCCCTCACTCTACCTCGCTCGCTCTCTCTCTCTGCCGCCCTCGCTTGCTCTGGCTCTCTCTTTCTCTCTGCCTTCCTCGTTTGCTCTCTCTCTCTGCGTCCCTCACTCGCTCTCTCTGTCTACCTCCTTCGATCGCTCTCACTCACTCTCTCTCCCTCGGTCGCTCTCGCTCTCTCTCTCTCTACCACCCTCGCACGCTCTCGCTCTCGCTTTCTATGTCCCTCGCTCGCTCTCTCTCTCTGCCTCCCTCGCTCGCTCTTTCTCTCTCTCTCTCAGCCTCCCTCGCCCACTCTCACTCTCTCTCTCTCTATCTCTCTCACTCTCTCTCTACCTCCCTCGCTCGCTCTTGCACTCTTTCTCTCTCTGCCGCCCTCACTCTCTCTCTCTCTGCCTCCCTCGCTCACTGTCTCTCTCTACCACCCTCGCTCGCTCTCGCTCTCTCTCTGCCTCGCTCGCTCTCACTCTCTCTCTCTCTGTCTCCCTCGCTCACTCGCTCTCGCTTTCTCTTCCTCCCTCGTTCGCTCCCTCTCTCTACCTCCCTCGCTTGCTCTCGCTCCCTCTTTACCTCCCTCGTTTACTTTCGCTCCCTCTCTGCCTCCCTCGCTCACTCTCGCTTTCTCTCTCTCTGCTGCCCTCGCTTGCTCTCGCTCTCTCTCTGCCTCCCTCACTCACTCTCGCTCTCTCGCTTTCTATGTCCCTCGCTCGCGCTCTCTCTCTGCCTCCCTCGCCCACTCTCGCTCTCTCCCTCTCTATCTCCCTCGCTCGCTCTCGCTCTCTCTCTCTCTGCCTCCCTCGCTCGCTCTCGCTCTCTCTCTCTGTACCTCCCTCACTCGCTCTCGCTCTCTCTTTCTGCCTCCCTCGCTCACTCTTGCTCACTCTCTCTACCTCCCTCGCTCGCTCTCGCTCTCTCTACCTCCCTCGCTCTCGTTCTCTCCCTGCCTGCCTCGCTCGCTCTCGCTCTCTCTCTACCTCCCTCGCTCTCGTTCTCTCCCTGCCTGCCTCGCACGCTCTCGCTCTCTCGCTTTCTATGTCCCTCGCTCGCTCTCTCTCTGCCTCCCTCGCTCGCTCCCCCTCTGTGTCTGCCTCTCTCACTCACTCTCGCTCTCTCTCTCTACCTCCCTCGCTCGCTCTCGCACTCTTTCTCACTCTGCCGCCCTCGCTCTCTCTCTCTCTGCCTCCCTCGCTCACTGTCTCTCTACCTCGCTCGCTCTCACTCTCTCTCTGCCTCCCTCGCTCACTCTCGCTTTCTCTACCTCCCTCGTTCGCTCCCTCTATCTACCTCACTCGCTTGCTCTCTCTCCCTCTTTACCTCCCTCGTTTGCTTTCGCTCCCTCTCTACCTCCCTCGCTCACTCTCGCTCTCTCTCTCTGTGCCTCCCTCGCCCACTCTCGCTCTCTCCCTCTCTATCTCCCTCGCTTGTTCTCGCTCTCTCTCTCTGCCTCGCTCTCTCTGTCTCACGCCCTCTATCTCTGTGCCTCGTTCTGTCTCTCTGCCTCGCTCTCTCTCTCTGTCTCGCTCCCTCTCTCTCTACCTCCCTCATTTGCTTTCGCTCCCTCTCGCTCTACCTCCATCGCTCGCTGTCGCTCTCCTCTCTCACTCCCTCCCTCACTCGCTCTCTCTCTTTCTGCCTCCCTCGGTCGCTCTCGCTCGCTCTCTCTGCCTCTCTCCATGTCGCTCTGCCTCGCTCACTGTCTCTCTCTACCACACTCGCTCGCTTTGCTCTCTCTCTCTCCCTCCCTCGCTCTCTCTCTCTCTCTCTGCCGCCCTCGCTCTCTCTCTTTCTGCCTCCCTCGCTCACTCTCACTCTCTCTGCCTCCCTCGCTCTCTCTCTCTCTCTCTCTGCCTCCCTCGCTCTCTCTCTCTCTCTCTGCCTCCCTCGCTCGCTCTCGCTCTCTCTACCTCCCTCGCTCTCGTTCTCTCCCTGCCTCCCTCGCTCACTCTCGCTCTCTCTCTACCACCCTCGCTCGCTCTCGCTCTCGCTTTCTATGTCCCTCGCTCGCTCTCTCTCTGCCTCCCTCACTCACTCTCGCTCTGTCTCTCTCTCAGCCTCCCTCGCCCACTCTCGCTCTCTCTCTCTCTACCTCTCTCGCTCTCTCTCTACCTCCCTTGCTCGCTCTTGCACTCTTTCTCTCTCTGCCGCCCTCGCTCTCTCTCTCTCTACCACCCTCGCTCGCTCTCGCTCTCTCTCTGCCTCGCTCGCTCTCACTCTCTCTCTCTCTGCCTCCCTCGCTCGCTCTCGCTTTCTCTACCTCCCTCGTTCACTCCCTCTCTCTACCTCCCTCGCTTGCTCTCGCTCCCTCTTTACCTCCCTCGTTTGCTTTCGCTCCCTCTCTCTCTACCTCCCTCGCTCGCTTTTGCTCTCTCTCTCTGCGGCCCTTCGTCGCTGTCTCTACCACCCTTGCTCGCTCTCGCTCACTGTCTCTCTGCCTCCCTCGCTCGCTCTCGCTCTCTCTCTCTCTGCCGCCCTTGCTCTCTCTCTCTCTCTGCCTCCCTCGCTTGCTCTCGCTCCCTCTCTCTGTACCTCCCTCGCTCGCTCTTGCTCTCTCTCTCTGCCTCCCTCGCTCGCTCTCTCTCTCTGCCGCCCTTGCTCTCTCTCTCTCTCTCTGCCTCCCTCGCTTGCTCTCGCTCCCTCTCTCTGTACCTCCCTCGCTCGCTCTCGCTCTCTCTTTCTGCCTCCCTCGCTCACTCTTGCTCTCTCTCTCTGCCTCCCTCGCTCACTCTTGCTCTCTCTCTCTACCTCCCTCGCTCGCTCTCGCTCTCTCTACCTCCCTCGCTCTCGTTCTCTCCCTGCCTGCCTCGCTCACTCTCGCTCTCTCTCTGCCTCCCTCGCTCACTGTCTCTCTCTACCACCCTCGCTCTCTCTCACTCTCTCGCTTTCTATGTCCCTCGCTCGCTCTCTCTGCCTCCCTCGCTCGGTCCCCCTCTCTGTCTGCCTCCCTCACTCACTCTCGCTCTCTCTCTCTCTACCTCCCTCGCTTGATCTCGCAATCTCTCTCTGCCTCCCTCGCTCACTCGCTCTCTCTGCCTCCCTCGCTCGCTCCCGCTCTCTGCCTCCCTCGCTCGCTCCCCCTCTCTGTCTGCCTCCCTCACTCACTCTCGCTCTGTCTCTCTCTCAGCCTCCCTCGCCCACTCTCGCTCTCTCTCTCTCTACCTCCCTCGCTTGATCTCGCAATCTCTCTCTGCCTCCCTCGCTCACTCGCTCTCTCTGCCTCCCTCGCTCGCTCCCGCTCTCTGCCTCCCTCGCTCGCTCCCCCTCTCTGTCTGCCTCCCTCACTCACTCTCGCTCTGTCTCTCTCTCAGCCTCCCTCGCCCACTCTCGCTCTCTCTCTCTCTACCTCCCTTGCTCGCTCTCGCACTCTTTCTCTCTCTGCCGACCTCGCTCTCTCTCTCTCTGCCTCCCTCGCTCTCTCTCTTTCTGCCTCCCTCGCTCACTCTCACTCTCTCTGCCTCCCTCGCTCTCTCTCTCTCTCTCTGCCTCCCTCGCTCTCTCTCTCTCTCTCTGCCTCCCTCGCTCGCTCTCGCTCTCTCTACCTCCCTCGCTCTCGTTCTCTCCCTGCCTCCCTCGCTCACTCTCGCTCTCTCTCTACCACCCTCGCTCGCTCTCGCTCTCGCTTTCTATGTCCCTCGCTCGCTCTCTCTCTGCCTCCCTCGCTCGCTCCCCCTCTCTGTCTGCCTCCCTCACTCACTCTCGCTCTGTCTCTCTCTCAGCCTCCCTCGCCCACTCTCGCTCTCTCTCTCTCTACCTCTCTCGCTCTCTCTCTACCTCCCTTGCTCGCTCTTGCACTCTTTCTCTCTCTGCCGCCCTCGCTCTCTCTCTCTCTACCACCCTCGCTCGCTCTCGCTCTCTCTCTGCCTCGCTCGCTCTCACTCTCTCTCTCTCTGCCTCCCTCGCTCGCTCTCGCTTTCTCTACCTCCCTCGTTCACTCCCTCTCTCTACCTCCCTCGCTTGCTCTCGCTCCCTCTTTACCTCCCTCGTTTGCTTTCGCTCCCTCTCTCTCTACCTCCCTCGCTCGCTTTTGCTCTCTCTCTCTGCGGCCCTTCGTCGCTGTCTCTACCACCCTCGCTCGCTCTCGCTCTCTCTCTGCCTCGCTCGCTCTCACTCTCTCTCTCTCTGCCTCCCTCGCTCGCTCTCGCTCTCTCTCTCTCTGCCGCCCTTGCTCTCTCTCTCTCTCTGCCTCCCTCGCTTGCTCTCGCTCCCTCTCTCTGTACCTCCCTCGCTCGCTCTTGCTCTCTCTCTCTGCCTCCCTCGCTTGCTCTCGCTCCCTCTCTCTGTACCTCCCTCGCTCGCTCTTGCTCTCTCTCTCTGCCTCCCTCGCTCGCTCTCGCTCTCTCTCTCTGCCGCCCTTGCTCTCTCTCTCTCTCTCTGCCTCCCTCGCTTGCTCTCGCTCCCTCTCTCTGTACCTCCCTCGCTCGCTCTCGCTCTCTCTTTCTGCCTCCCTCGCTCACTCTTGCTCTCTCTCTCTGCCTCCCTCGCTCACTCTTGCTCTCTCTCTCTACCTCCCTCGCTCGCTCTCGCTCTCTCTACCTCCCTCGCTCTCGTTCTCTCCCTGCCTGCCTCGCTCACTCTCGCTCTCTCTCTGCCTCCCTCGCTCACTGTCTCTCTCTACCACCCTCGCTCTCTCTCACTCTCTCGCTTTCTATGTCCCTCGCTCGCTCTCTCTGCCTCCCTCGCTCGGTCCCCCTCTCTGTCTGCCTCCCTCACTCACTCTCGCTCTGTCTCTCTCAGCCTCCCTCGCCCACTCTCGCTCTCTCTCTCTCTACCTCCCTCGCTTGATCTCGCACTCTCTGCCTCCCTCGCTCGCTCCCGCTCTCTGCCTCCCTCGCTCGCTCCCCCTCTCTGTCTGCCTCCCTCACTCACTCTCGCTCTGTCTCTCTCTCAGCCTCCCTCACTCACTCTCGCTCTCTCTCTCTCTACCTCTCTCGCTCTCTCTCTACCTCCCTTGCTCGCTCTTGCACTCTTTCTCTCTCTGCCGACCTCGCTCTCTCTCTCTCTACCACCCTCGCTCGCTCTCGCTCTCTCTCTGCCTCGCTCGCTCTCACTCTCTCTCTCTCTACCACCCTCGCTCGCTCTCTCTCTCTGCCTCGCTCGCTCTCACTCTCTCTCTCTCTGCCTCCCTCGCTCGCTCTCGCTTTCTCTACCTCCCTCGTTCACTCCCTCTCTTTACCTCCCTCGCTTGCTCTCGCTCCCTCTTTACCTCCCTCGTTTGCTTTCGCTCCCTCTCTCTCTACCTCCCTCGCTCGCTTTTGCTCTCTCTCTCTGCGGCCCTTCGTCGCTGTCTCTACCACCCTTGCTCGCTCTCGCTCACTGTCTCTCTGCCTCCCTCGCTCGCTCTCGCTCTCTCTCTCTCTGCCGCCCTTGCTCTCTCTCTCTCTCTGCCTCCCTCGCTTGCTCTCGCTCCCTCTCTCTGTACCTCCCTCGCTCGCTCTTGCTCTCTCTCTCTGCCTCCCTCGCTCTCTCACTCTACCTTGCGCTCTCTCTCTCTACCTCTCTCGCTCTCTCTGTCTCGCTCTCTCTCTCACTCCCTCGCTCGCTCTCGCTTTCTCTCTCCCTCCCTCGCTCACTCTCGCTCACTCTCTCTACCTCCCACGCTCACTCTCGCTCTCTCTCTCTCCTTCCCTTGCTTGCTCTCTGTCTCTCTCTGTCTCTCTCGCTCGCTCTCTCTCCCTCCCTTGCTCACTCTCTCTGCCTCACGCTCTCTCTCTCTGCCTCGCTCTCTCTCTCTCTGTCTTGCGCTCTCTCTCTCTACCTCCCTCGCTCTCTCTCTCTGCCTCGCTCTCTCTCTCTGTCTCGCTTCATCTCTCTCTACCTCCCTCGTTTGCTTTCGCTCCCTCTCGCTCTACGTCCCTCGCTCGCTGTCGCTCTCCTCTCTCACTCCCTCCCTCACTCGCGCTCTCACTCCCTCCCTCACTCGCTCTCTCTCTTTCTGCCTCCCTCGGTCGCTCTCGCTCGCTCTCTCTGCCTCTCTCCATGTCGCTCTGCCTCGCTCACTGTCTCTCTCTACCACACTCGCTCGCTTCGTTCTCTATCTCCCTCCCTCGCTCTCTCTCTCTCTCTACCACCCTCGCTCGCTCTCACTCTCTCGCTTTCCATGTCCCTTGCTCACTCTCTCTCTGCCTCCCTCGCTCGCTCCCCCTCTCTGTCTGCCTCCCTCACTCACTCTCGCTCGCTCTCTCTCTCAGCCTCCCTCGCCCACTCTCGCTCTCTCTCTCTCTACCTCCCTCGCTTGATCTCGCTCTCTCTCTACCTCCCTCGCTCGCTCTCGCACTCTTTCTCTCTCTGCCGCCCTCGCTCTCTCTCTCTACCTCCCTCGCTCGCTCTCACACTCTTTCTCTCTCTGCCGCCCTCGCTCTCTCTTTCTCTGCCTCCCTCGCTCACTGTCTCTCTCTACCACCCTCGCTCGCTCTCGCTCTCTCTCTCTGTCTCCCTCGCTCGCTCTCGCTCGCTCTCTCTCCCTCCCTTGCTTGCTCTCTCTGCCTCCCTCGCTCGCATGCTCACTCTACCTCACTCGCTCACTCTCTGCCTCCCTCACTCGATCTCGCTCTCTCTCTGCCTCCATCGCTCGCTCTCGCTCTCTCTACTCCCTCGCTCGCTCTCGCTCTCTCTCTCTCCCTCCTTCGCTCTCTCTCTCTCCACCTCCCTCGCTCACGCTCGCTCTCTCTCTCTACCTCCCTCGCTCGCTCTCACTCTCTCTCTCCCTTGCTCGCTCTCTCTGCCTCCCTCTCTCGCTCTCTGTCTACGTCCCTCGCTCGCTCTCACTCTCTCTGCCTCCCTTGCTCGCTCCTGCTTTCTCTGCCTCCCTTGCTCGCTCCCTCTCTCTGCCTCCCTCACTCACTCTCACTCTCTCTCTCTACCTCCCTCGCTCGCTCTCACTCTCTCTACGTCCCTCGCTCGCTCTCACTCTGCCTCCCTCGCTCACTCTCGCTCTCTTTGCCTCCTTTGCTCGCTCTCTCTCTCTTTGTCCCTCACTCACTCTCACTCCCTGCCTCTTCGCTCACCCTCGCTATTTCTCTCTGCATCGCTCTCGCTCTCCCTCTGCCTCGCGCCCTCTCTCTCTGCCTGGAGCACTCTCTCTCTGCCTTGCGCTCTCTCTCTGCCTTGCGCTCTCTCTCTGCCTCGCGCCCTCTCTCTCTGCCTCGAGCACTCTCTCTCTCTGCTTCGTGCCCTCTCTCTCTCTGCCTCGCGCCCTCACTCTCTCCCTCGCTCGCGCTCTCTCTGCCTTGCACTCTCTCTGCCTCATGCTCTCTCTCCTTCGCTCGCGCTCTCTGCCTCGCACTCTCTCTCTCTGCCTCGCACTCTCTCTCTCTACCTCTCTTGCTCTCTCTCTCTACCTCGCTGTCTCTCTCTCTCTGCCTCGCTCTCTCTGTCTCGCGCCCTCGCTCTCTCTCTGCCTCGCTCTCTCTCTCTACCTCTCTCGCTCTCTCTCTCTACCTCGCTCTCTCTCTCTGCCTCGCTCTCTCTGTCTCGCGCCCTCGCTCTCTCTCTGCCTCGCTCTCTCTCTCTACCTCTCTCGCTCTCTCTCTCTACCTCTCTTGCTCTGTCTCTGCCTCGCTCTCTCTCTCTCTGCCTCGCTCTCTCTCTGCCTCACGCCCTCTCTCTGCCTCACTCTCGCTCCCTCTCTCTACCTCCCTCGCTTGCTCTCGCTCCCTCTCTCTCTACCTCCCTCGCTCGCTCTCGCTCTCTCTTTGCCGCCCTCGCTCTCTCTCTCTGCCTCCCTCGCTCGCTCCCTCTCTCTGTCTGCCTCCCTCACTCACTCTCGCTCTCTCTCTCTACCTCCCTCGCTCGCTCTCGCTCTCTCTCTCTCTGCCGCCCTCGCTCTCTCTCTCTGCCGCCCTCGCTCTCTCTCTGCCTCCCTTCATCGCTGTCTCTCTCTACCACCCTTGCTCGCTCTCTCTCTCTCTGCCGCCCTCGCTCTCGCTTTCTCTACCTCCCTCGTTTGCTCCCTCTCTACCTCACTAGCTCGCACTCGCTCCCTCTCTCTCTACCTCACTAGCTCGCACTTGCTCCCTCTCTCTCTACCTCCCTCACTCGCTCTTGCTCTCTCTCTCTCTGCCTCCTTCGCTCTTTCTCTCTGCCTCGTTCTGTCTCTCTGCCTCGCTCTTTCTCTCTGCTTCGCGCTCTCTCCGCCTCACGGCCTCTCTCTCTGCCTCATGCCCTCCCTCTCTTTGCCTCGCTCTCTCTCTCTCTGCCTCGCTCTCTCTGCCTTGTGCTATCTCTCCGCCTCGCTCTCTCTGCCTCGTGCTATCTCTCCGCCTCACGCTGTCTCTCACTGTCTCGTGCCCTCTCTCTCTTTGCCTCGCTCTCTCTCTCTCTGCCTTGCTCTCTCTCTGCCTCTCTCGCTCTCTCTCTCTACCTCGCTCTCTCTGTCTCGCGCCCTCTCTTTCTCTCTGCTTCGCTGTCTCTTTGCCTGCTGCCCTCTCTCTCTGCCTCGAGTTCTCGTTCTCTACCTCTCTCGCTCTCTCTCTGCCTCGCACTCACTGTCTCATGCCCTCTCTCTCTCTCTGCCTCGCTCTCTCTCTCTGCCTCACTCTCTCTTTGCCTCGCTCTCTCTGCCTCGATCTCTCTACCTCGATTTCTCTCTCTGCCTCGCTCTCTCTGCCTCACTCTCTCTCTCTCTACCTCGATCTCTCTCCCTGCCTCGCTCACTCTCTCTGCCTCGCTCTCTCTCTGCCTCGCTCTCTCTCTCTCTGCCTCGCGCGCTCTCTCTCTCTGCCTCTCTCGTTCTCTCTTCCTCGCTCTCTCTCTCACTCTCTCTCTCTACCTCGCTCTCTCTCTGCCTCGCGCCCTCTCTGCCTCGCTCTCTCTCTGCATTGTGCCCTCTCTCTCTGGCTCATGCCGTCTCACTCTCTGCCTCTCTCTCTCTGCCTCGCGCTCTCTCTCTGCCTCACGCTCTCTCTACATATCATGCTCTCTCTACCTCTCTCGCTCTCTCTCTCTACCTCGCTGTCTCTCTCTCTGCCTCGCTCTCTCTGTCTCGCACCCTCGCTCTCTCTCTGCCTCGCTCTCTCTTGCTACCTCTCTCGCCCTCTCTCTCTACCTCTCTCTCTCTCTCTGCCTCGCTCTCTCTCTGCCTCACGTTCTCTACCTCTCTCTCTCTCTCTCTCTCTACCTTGCTCTCTCTCTCTGCCTCACTCTGTCTCGTACCCTCTCTCTCTCTGCTTCGCTCTCTCTTTGCCTCTCTTGCTCTCTCTGCCTCGCTCTCGCTCTCTCTGCCTCTCTCGGTCTCTCTCTATCTTTCTAGCTCTCTCTCTAACTCCCTCACTCGCTCTCGCTCTCTCTCTCTCTGCCGCCCTCGCTCACTGTCTCTCTCTACCTCCCTCGCACGCTCTCGCTCTCTCACTTTCTATGTCCCTCGCTCGCTCTCTCTCTCTGCCGCCCTCGCTCACTGTCTCTCTCTACCTCCCTCGCACGCTCTCGCTCTCTCACTTTCTATGTCCCTCGCTCGCTCTCTCTCTCTGCCTCCCTCGCTCTCGCTCTCTCTCTGCCTGCCTCGCTAACTCTCGCTTTCTCTACCTCCCTCGTTCACTTCCTCTCTATACCTCCCTCGCTTGCTCTCGCTCCCTCTCTCTCTACCTCCCTCGCTCGCTCTCGCTTTCTCTACATCCCTCATTCGCTCCCTCTCTCTACCTCCCTCGCTTGCTCTCGCTCCCTCTCTACCTCCCTCGCTCACTCTCGAACTCTTTCTCTCTCTACCACCCTCGCTCGCTCTCGCTCTCTCTGCCTCGCCCGCTCTCGCTCTCTCTCTGCCTCCCTCGCTCGCTCTCGCTTTCTCTACCTCCCTCGTTTGCTCCCTCTCTCTACCTCCGTCGCTTGCTCTTGCTCCCTCTCTCTCTCCCTCCCTCGCTTGCTCTCGCTCTCTCACTCTCTCTGCCTCCCTCGCTCGCTCTCGCTTTCTCTACCTCCCTCGTTCGCTCCCTCTCTCTACCTCCCTCGCTTGCTCTCGCTCCCTCTCTCTCTACCTCCCTCGCTCGCTCTCGCGCTCTCGCTCTCTCTCGCTCTCTCTCTTCCTGCCGCCCTCGCTCTCTCTCTCTCTGCATCCCTCGCTCGCTCTTGCTCTATCTCTCTGCCTCCCTCGCTCACTCTCCTCTCTCTCTACCTCCCTCGCTCGTTCTCACTCTCTCTGCCTCCCTCACTCGTTCTCGCTCTCGCTGCCTCCCTCACTCGCTCCCTCTCTTTACCCCCCTCGCTCGCTCTCTCTCTCTACATCTCTCGCTGGCTCTCACTCTCTCTCTCTGCCTCCCTCGCTCGCACCCCCTCTCTGTCTGCCTCTCTCACTCACTCTCGCTCTCTCTCTCAGCCTCCCTCGCCCACTCTCGCTCTCTCTCTCTACCTCCCTCGCTTGCTCTCGCTCTCTCTCTACCTCCCTCGCTCACTCTCGCACTCTTTCTCTCTCTACCACCCTCGCTCGCTCTCGCTCTCTCTGCCTCGCTCGCTCTCACTCTCTCTCTCTCTGCCTCCCTCGCTCGCTCTCGCTTTCTCTACCTCCCTCGTTCGCTCCCTCTCTCTACCTCCCTCGCTTGCTCTCTCTCCCTCTTTACCTCCCTCGTTTGCTTTCGCTCCCTCTCTCTCTACCACCCTCGCTCGCTCTCGCTTTCTATGTCCCTCGCTCGCTCTCTCTCTCTGCCTCCCTCACCCACTCTCTCTCCCTCTCTATCTCCCTCGCTCGCTCTCGCTCTCTCTCTCTGCCTCCCTCGCTCGCTCTCGCTCGCTCTCTCTCTCTCTGCCGCCCTCTCTCTCTCTCTGCCTCCCTCGCTTGCTCTCGCTCCCTCTCTACCTCCCTCGCTCGCTCTCGCTCTCTCTTTCTGCCTCTCTCGCTCTCTCTCTCTCTGCCTCCCTCGTTCGCTCCCTCTCTACCTCCCCCACTTGCTCTCCCTTCCTCTCTCTCTACCTCCCTCGCTTGCTCTCGCTCTCTCTCTCTCTGCCGCCCTCGCTCACTCTCTCTGCCTCCCTCGCTCGCCCCCTCACTCCGCCTCCCTCACTCACTCTCGCTCTCTCTCTCTGCCTTCCTCGTTTGCTCTCTCTCTCTGCGTCCCTCGCTCGCTCTCTCTCTCTTTCTACGTCCCTCGCTCGCTCTCACTCCCTCTCTCTCCCTCGCTCGCTCTCGCTCTCTCTCTCTCTGCCGCCCTTGCTCTCTTTCCCTCTCTGCCTCCCTCGCTCACTCTTGCTCTCTCTCTCTGCCTCCCTCGCTCGCTCTCGCTCTCTCTACCTCCCTCACTCTCGTTCTCTCCCTGCCTGCCTCGCTCACTCTCGCTCTCTCTCTGCCTCCCTCGCTCACTGTCTCTCTCTACCACCCTCGCTCGCTCTCGCTCTCTCTCTCTGCCTCCCTCGCTCGCTTTCACTCTCTGTCTGCCTCCCTCAATCACTCTCGCTCGCTCTCTCTCTACCTCCCTCGCTTGATCTCGCTCTCTCTCTCTGCCTCGCTCGCTCTCACTCTCTCTCTCTCTGCCTCCCTCGCTCGCTCTCGCTTTCTCTACCTCCCTCGGTCGCTCCCTCTCTCTACCTCCCTCGCTTGTTCTCGCTCCCTCTCTCTCTACCTCCCTCGCTTGTTCTCGCTCCCTCTCGCTCTACCTCCCTCGCTCGCTCTCGCTCTCTCTCTATCTGCCGCCCTCGCTTGCTCTCGCTCTCTCTCTTTCTGCCGCCCTCGCTCGCTCTCGCTCTCTCTCTCTCTACCTCCCTCGCTCGCTCTCGCTCTCTCTCTCTGCCGCCCTCGCTCGCTCTCACTCTCTCTACCTCTCTCGCTGTCTCTCGCTCTCTATCTCTCTACCTCGCTCTCAATCTCTCTGCCTCCCTCGCACTCTCTCTCTACATCCCTCGCTCGCTCTCGCTCTCACTCGCTGCCTCCCTTTCTCTCTTTCACTTTCTCTCTCTCCCTCGCTCTCTCTCTGCCTGCTTCGCTCGCTCTCTCTCTATCTCTCTGCCTCCATCGCTCGCTCTCACTCGCTTTCTCTGCCTCCCTCGCTCTCTCTCTATGTCCCTCGCTCGCTGTCGCTCTCCTCTCTCACTCCCTCCCTCACTCACGCTCTCACTCCCTCCCTCACTCGCTCTCTCTCTTTCTGCCTCCCTCGGTCGCTCTCCCTTGCTCTCTCTGCCTCTCTCGTTCTCTCTTCCTCGCTCTCTCTCACTCTCTCTCTCTACCTCGCTCTCTCTCTGCCTCGCGCCCTCTCTGCCTCGCTCTCTCTCTGCATTGTGCCCTCTCTCTCTGGCTCATGCCGTCTCACTCTCTGCCTCTCTCTCTCTGCCTCACGCTCTCTCTCCCTCACTCGCGCTCTCTCACTCTCTGCCTCACACTCTCTCTCTCAGCCTCGCGCTCTCTCTGCCTCACGCTCTCTCTCTGCCTCACGCTCTCTCTACATATCGTGCTCTCTCTACCTCTCTCGCTCTCTCTCTCTACCTCGGTCTCTCTCTCTGCCTCGCTCTCTCTGTCTCGCACCCTCGCTCTCTCTCTGCCTCGCTCTCTCTTGCTACCTCTCTCGCCCTCTCTCTCTACCTCTCTCTCTCTCTTTCTCTGCCTCGCTCTCTCTCTGCCTCACGTTCTCTACCTCTCTCTCTACCTTGCTCTCTCTCTCTGCCTCACTCTCTCTGTCTCGTACCCTCTCTCTCTCTGCTTCGCTCCCTCTTTGCCTCTCTTGCTCTCTCTGCCTCGCTCTCGCTCTCTCTGCCTCTCTCGGTCTCTCTCTATCTTTCTAGCTCTCTCTCTATCTCCCTCACTCGCTCTCGCTCTCTCTCTCTCTGCCGCCCTTGCTCACTGTCTCTCTCTACCTCCCTCGCACGCTCTCGCTCTCTCACTTTCTATGTCCCTCGCTCGCTCTCTCTCTCTGCCGCCCTCGCTCACTGTCTCTCTCTACCTCCCTCGCACGCTCTCGCTCTCTCACTTTCTATGTCCCTCGCTCGCTCTCTCTCTCTGCCTCCCTCGCTCTCGTTCTCTCTCTGCCTGCCTCGCTCACTCTCGCTTTCTCTACATCCCTCGTTCACTTCCTCTCTCTACCTCCCTCGCTTGCTCTCGCTCCCTCTCTCTCTACTTCCCTCGCTCGCTCTCGCTTTCTCTACATCCCTCGTTCGCTCCCTCTCTCTACCTCCCTCGCTTGCTCTCGCTCCCTCTCTCTCTACCTCCCTCGCTCACTCTCGAACTCTTTCTCTCTCTACCACCCTCGCTCGCTCTCGCTCTCTCTGCCTCGCTCGCTCTCGCTCTCTCTCTGCCTCCCTCGCTCGCTCTCGCTTTCTCTACCTCCCTCGTTCGCTCCCTCTCTCTACCTCCGTCGCTTGCTCTTGCTCCCTCTCTCTCCCTCCCTCGCTTGCTCTCGCTCTCTCTCTCTCTCTGCCTCCCTCGCTCGCTCTCGCTCGCTCTCTCTCTCTCTGCCGCCCTCTCTCTCTCTCTGCCTCCCTCGCTTGCTCTCGCTCCCTCTCTACCTCCCTCGCTCGCTCTCGCTCTCTCTTTCTGCCTCTCTCGCTCTCTCTCTCTCTGCCTCCCTCGTTCGCTCCCTCTCTACCTCCCCCACTTGCTCTCCCTTCCTCTCTCTCTACCTCCCTCGCTCGCTCTCGCTTTCTCTACCTCCCTCATTCGCTCCCTCTCTCTACCTCCCTCGCTTGCTCTCGCTCTCTCTCTCTCTGCCGCCCTCGCTCACTCTCTCTGCCTCCCTCGCTCGCCCCCTCACTCCGCCTCCCTCACTCACTCTCGCTCTCTCTCTCTGCCTTCCTCGTTTGCTCTCTCTCTCTGCGTCCCTCACTCGCTCTCTCTCTCTCTTTCTACGTCCCTCGCTCGCTCTCACTCCCTCTCTCTCCCTCGCTCGCTCTCGCTCTCTCTCTCTCTGCCGCCCTTGCTCTCTTTCCCTCTCTGCCTCCCTCGCTCACTCTTGCTCTCTCTCTCTGCCTCCCTCGCTCGCTCTCGCTCTCTCTACCTCCCTCACTCTCGTTCTCTCCCTGCCTGCCTCGCTCACTCTCGCTCTCTCTCTGCCTCCCTCGCTCACTGTCTCTCTCTACCACCCTCGCTCGCTCTCGCTCTCTCTCTCTGCCTCCCTCGCTCGCTTTCACTCTCTGTCTGCCTCCCTCAATCACTCTCGCTCGCTCTCTCTCTACCTCCCTCGCTTGATCTCGCTCTCTCTCTCTGCCTCGCTCGCTCTCACTCTCTCTCTCTCTGCCTCCCTCGCTCGCTCTCGCTTTCTCTACCTCCCTCGTTCGCTCCCTCTCTCTACCTCCCTCGCTTGTGCTCGCTCCCTCTCTCTCTACCTCCCTCGCTTGTTCTCGCTCCCTCTCGCTCTACCTCCCTCGCTCGCTCTCGCTCTCTCTCTATCTGCCGCCCTCGCTCGCTCTCGCTCTCTCTCTCTCTGCCGCCCTCGCTCGCTCTCGCTCTCTCTCTCTCTACCTCCCTCGCTCGCTCTTGCTCTCTCTCTCTGCCGCCCTCGCTCGCTCTCACTCTCTCTACCTCTCTCGCTGTCTCTCGCTCTCTATCTCTCTACCTCGCTCTCAATCTCTCTGCCTCCCTCGCACTCTCTCTCTACATCCCTCGCTCGCTCTCACTCTCTCTGCCTCCCTCGCGCTCTCTCTCTACATCCCTCGCTCGCTCTCGCTCTCACTCGCTGCCTCCCTTTCTCTCTTTCACTTTCTCTCTCTCCCTCGCTCTATCTCTGCCTCCATAGCTCGCTCTCACTCGCTTTCTCTGCCTCCCTCGCTCTCTCTCTATGTCCCTCGCTCGCTGTCGCTCTCCTCTCTCACTCCCTCCCTCACTCACGCTCTCACTCCCTCCCTCACTCGCTCTATCTCTTTCTGCCTCCCTCGGTCGCTCTCCCTCGCTCTCTCTGCCTCTCTCCATGTCGCTCTGCCTCGCTCACTGTCTCTACCACACTCGCTCGCTTCGCTCTCTCTCTCTCCCTCGCTCGCTCTCTCTCTCTCTACCTCCCTCGCCCACTCTCGCTCTCTCTCTCTCTACCTCCCTCGCTTGATCTCGCTCTCTCTCTCAACCTCCCTTGCTCGCTCTCGCACTCTTTCTCTCTCTGCCGCCCTCGCTCTCTCTCTCTCTACCACCCTCTCTCGCTCTCACTCTCTCTCTGCCTCCCTCACTCGCTCTCGCACTCTTTCTCTCTCTGCCGCCCTCGCTCTCTCGCTCTCTACCACCCTCGTTCGCTCTCACTCTTTCTCTGCCTCCCTCGCTCGCTCTCGCTTTCTCTACCTCCCTTGTTCGCTCCCTCTCTCTACCTCCCTCGCTTGCTCTCGCTCCCTCTTTACCTCCCTCGTTTGCTTTCGCTCCCTCTCTCTCTGCCTCCCTCGCTCACTGTCTCTACCACCCTCGCTCTCGCTCTCTCTCTACCTCGCTCGCTCTCACTCTCTCTCTGCCTCCCTCGTTCGCTCCCTCTATCTACCTCCCTCGCTTGCTCTCCCTCCCTCTTTACCTCCCTCGTTTGCTTTCGCTCCCTCTCTCTCTATCTCCCTCGCTTGTTCTCTCTCTCTCTCTGCCTCGCTCTCTCTGTCTCACGCCCTCTATCTCTGTGCCTCGTTCTGTCTCTCTGCCTCGCTCTCTCTCTCTGTCTCGCTCCCTCTCTCTACCTCCCTCGTTTGCTTTCGCTCCCTCTCGATCTACCTCCCTCGCTCACTGTCGCTCTCCTCTCTCACTCCCTCCCTCACTCGCTCTCTCTCTTTCTGCCTCCCTCGGTCGCTCTCGCTCGCTCTCTCTGCCTCTCTCCATGTCGCTCTGCCTCGCTCACTGTCTCTCGCTTCGCTCTCTCTCTCCCTTCCTCGCTCTCTCTCTCTCTCTCTCTGCCACCCTCGCTCTCTCTCTTTCTGCCTCCCTCGCTCGCTCTCACTCTGTCTGCCTCCCTCGCTCTCTCTCTCTCTCTCTGCCTCCCTCGCTCGCTCTCGCTCTCTCTACCTCCCTCGCTCTCGTTCTCTCCCTGCCTCCCTCGCTCTCTCTCTCTCTCTCTACCACCCTCGCTCGCTCTCGCTCTCTCGCTTTCTATGTCCCTCGCTCGCTCTCTCTCTGCCTCCCTCGCTCGCTCCCCCTCTCTGTCTGCCTCCCTCACTCACTCTCGCTCTCTCTCTCTCTACCTCTCTCGCTCTCTCTCTACCTCCCTCGCTCGCTCTTGCACTCTTTCTCTCTCTGCCGCCCTCGCTCTCTCTCTCTCTCTACCACCCTCGCTCGCTTTTGCTCTCTCTCTGCCTCGCTCGCTCGCTCTCGCTTTCTCTACCTCCCTCGTTCGCTCCCTCTCTCTACCTCCCTTGCTTGTTCTCGCTCCCTCTTTACCTCCCTCGTTTGCTTTCGCTCCCTCTCTCTCTAGCTCCCTCGCTCGCTCTTGCTCTCTCTCTCTCTGCCTCCCTTCGTCGCTGTCTCTCTCTACCACCCTCGCTCGCTCTCGCTCACTGTCTCTCTACCACCCTCGCTCGCTCTCGCTCACTGTCTCTCTGCCTCCCTCGCTTGCTCTCGCTCCCTCTCTCTGTACCTCCCTCGCTCGCTCTCGCTCTCTCTTTCTTCCTCCCTCGCTCACTCTCGCTCTCTCTCTCTGCCTCCCTCGCTCGCTCTTGCTCTTTCTCTCTACCTCCCTCGCTCGCTCTCGCTCTCTCTACCTCCCTCGCTCTCGTTCTCTCCCTGCCTGCCTCGCTCACTCTCGCTCTCTCTCTGCCTCCCTCGCTCACTGTCTCTCTCTACCACCCTCGCTCGCTCTCGCTCTCTCTCACTGCCTCCCTCGCTCGCTCTCACTCTCTCGCTTTCTATGTCCCTCGCTCACTCTCTCTCTATGCCTCCCTCACTCGCTCCCCCTCTCTGTCTGCCTCCCTCACTCACTCTCGCTCACTCTCTCTCTCAGCCTCCCTCGCCCACTCTCGCTCTCTCTCTCTCTACCTCCCTCGCTTGATCTCGCACTCTCTGCCTCCCTCGCTCGCTTTCGCACTCTTTCTCTCTCTGCCGCTCTCGCTCTCTCTCTCTCTGCCTCCCTCGCTCACTGTCTCTCTCTACCTCGCTCACTCTCACTCTCTCTCTCTCTGTCTCCCTCGCTCGCTCTCGCTCCCTCCCTTGCTCGCTCTCTCTGCCTCGCGCCCTCTCTCTCTGCCTCGCGCTCTCTCTGCATTGTGCCCTCTCTCTCTGCCTCGCGCTCTCTCACTCTCTGCCTCTCTCTCTCTGCCTCATGCTCTCTCTCCCTCGCTCACGCTCTCTCTGCCTCACGCTGTCTCTCTGCCTCACGCACTCTCTACATATCGTGCTCTCTCTACCTCTCTCGCTCTCTCTCTCTACCTCGCTGTCTCTCTCTCTGCCTCGCTCTCTCTGTCTCTGCCTCGCTCTCTCTGTCTCGCGCCCTCGCTCTCTGCCTCGCTCTCTCTTGCTACCTCTCTCGCCCTCTCTCTCTACCTCTCTCTCTCTCTCTGCCTCGCTCTCTCTCTGCCTCACGTTCTCTACCTCTCTCGCTCTCTCTCTCTCTCTCTGCCTCGCCCTCTCTGTCTCACGCCCTCTCTCTCTCTCTGCCTCGCGCTGTCTCTGCCTCGCGCTGTCTCTCACTGCCTCGTGCCCTCTCTCTGCCTCGCTCTCTCTCTCTCTGCCTTGCGCTCTCTCTCTCTACCTCTCTCGCTCTCTCTCTCTGTCTCACTCGCTCTCTCTCACTCCCTCGCTCGCTCTCGCTTTCTCTCTCCCTCCCTCGCTCACTCTCGCTCACTCTCTCTACCTCCCACGCTCACTCTCGCTCTCTCTCTCTCCTTCCCTTGCTTGCTCTCTGTCTCTCTCTGTCTCTCTCGCTCGCTCTCTCTCACTCCCTTGCTCGCTCTCTCTGCCTCACGCTCTCTCTCTGCCTCTCTCTCTCTCTCTGCCTCGCTCTCTCTCTCTCTGCCTTGTGCTCTCACTCTCTACCTCCCTCGCTCTCTCTCTCTGCCTCGCTCTCTCTCTCTGTCTCGCTCCATCTCTCTCTACCTCCCTCGTTTGCTTTCGCTCCCTCTCGCTCTACGTCCCTCGCTCGCTGTCGCTCTCCTCTCTCACTCCCTCCCTCACTCGCGCTCTCACTCCCTCCCTCACTCACTCTCTCTCTTTCTGCCTCCCTCGGTCGCTCTCGCTCGCTCTCTCTGCCTCTCTCCATGTCGCTCTGCCTCGCTCACTGTCTCTCTCTACCACACTCGCTCGCTTCGCTCTCTCTCTCTCCGTCCCTCGCTCTCTCTCTCTCTCTCTGCCGCCCTCGCTCTCTCTCTTTCTGCCTCCCTCGCTCGCTCTCACTCTCTCTGCCTCCCTCGCTCTCTCTCTCTCTCTGCCTCCCTCGCTCGCTCTCGCTCTCTCTACCTCCCTCGCTCTCGTTCTCTCCCTGCCTCCCTCGCTCACTCTCGCTCTCTCTCTACCACCCTCGCTCGCTCTCGCTCTCTCGCTTTCTATGTCCCTCGCTCGCTCTCTCTCTGCCTCCCTCGCTCGCTCCCCCTCTCTGTCTGCCTCCCTCACTCACTCTCGCTCTGTCTCTCTCTCAGCCTCCCTCGCCCACTCTCGCTCTCTCTCTCTCTACCTCTCTCGCTCTCTCTCTACCTCCCTCGCTCGCTCTTGCACTCTTTCTCTCTCTACCACCCTCGCTCGCTCTCTCTCTACCACCCTCGCTCGCTCTCGCTCTCTCTCTGCCTCGCTCGCTCTCACTCTCTCTCTCTCTGCCTCCCTTGCTCGCTCTCGCTTTCTCTACCTCCCTCGTTCGCTCCCTCTCTCTATCTCCCTCGCTTGCTCTCGCTCCCTCTCTCTATCTCCCTCGCTTGCTCTCGCTCCCTCTTTACCTCCCTCGTTTGCTTTCGCTCCCTCTCTCTCTACCTCCCTCGCTCGCTCTTGCTCTCTCTCTCTCTGCCTCCCTTCATCGCTGTCTCTCTCTACCACCCTCACTCACTCTCGCTCACTGTCTCTCTGCCTCCCTCGCTCGCTCTCGCTCTCTCTCTCTCTCTGCCGCCCTAGCTCTCTCTCTCTCTCTGCCTCCCTCGCTTGCTCTCGCTCCCTCTCTCTGTACCTCCCTCGCTCGCTCTCGCTGTCTCTTTCTGCCTCCCTCGCTCACTCTTGCTCTCTCTCTCTGCCTCCCTCGCTCACTCTCGCTCTCTCTCTCTCTACCTCCCTCGCTCGCTCTCGCTCTCTCTACCTCCCTCGCTCTCGTTCTCTCCCTGCCTGCCTCGCTCACTCTCGCTCTCTCTCTGCCTCCCTCGCTCACTGTCTCTCTCTGCCACCCTCGCTCGTTCTCGCTCTCTCTCACTGCCTCCCTCACTCGCTCTCACTCTCTCGCTTTCTATGTCCCTCACTCACTCTCTCTCTCTGCCTCCCTCGCTCGCTCCCCCTCTCTGTCTGCCTCCCTCACTCACTCTCGCTCGCTCTCTCTCTCAGTCTCCCTCGCCCACTCTCGCTCTCTCTCTCTCTACCTCCCTCGCCTGATCTCGCACTCTCTGCCTCCCTCGCTCGCTTTCGCACTCTTTCTCTCTCTGCCGCTCTCGCTCTCTCTCTCTCTGCCTCCCTCGCTCACTGTCTCTCTCTACCTTGCTCGCTCTCACTCTCTCTCTCTCTGTCTCCCTCGCTCGCACTCGCTCGCTCTCTCTCCCTCCCTTGCTCGCTCTCTCTTCCTCGCACCCTCTCTCTCTGCCTCGCGCTCTCTCACTCTCTGCCTCTCTCTGCCTCATGCTCTCCCTCGCTCGCGCTCTCTCTGCCTCACGCTCTCTCTGCCTCACGCTCTCTCTACATATCGTGCTCTCTCTCTCTACCTCTCTCGCTCTCTCTCTCTACCTCGCTGTCTCTCTCTCTGCCTCGCTCTCTCTGTCTCGCGCCCTCGCTCTCTCTCTGCCTCGCTCTCTCTTGCTACCTCTCTCGCCCTCTCTCTCTACCTCTCTCTCTCTCTCTGCCTCGCTCTCTCTCTACCTCACGTTCTCTACCTCTCTCGCTCTCTCTCTCTACCTTGCTCTCTCTCTCTGCCTCGCTCTCTCTGTCTCACGCCCTCTCTCTCTCTCTGCCTCGCGCTCTCTCTGCCTCGCGCTGTCTCTCACTGCCTCGTGCCCTCTCTCTGCCTCGCTCTCTCTCTCTACCTCTCTCGCTCTCTCTCTCTGTCTCGCTCTCTCTCTCTCACTCCCTCGCTCGCTCTCGCTTTCTCTCTCCCTCCCTCGCTCACTCTCGCTCACTCTCTCTACCTCCCACACTCACTCTCTCTCTCACTCCCTCCCTCACTCTCGCTCACTCTCTCTACCTCCCACGCTCACTCTCGCTCTCTCTCTCTCTCCTTCCCTTGCTTGCTCTCTGTCTCTCTCTGTCTCTCTCGCTCGCTCTCTCTCCCTCCCTTCCTCGCTCTCTCTGCCTCACGCTCTCTCTCTGCCTCTCTCTCTCTCTCTCTGCCCTCGCTCTCTCTCTCTCTCCCTTGCACTCTCTCTCTCTACCTCCCTCGCTCTCTCTCTCTCTGCGTCGCTCTCTCTCTCTGTCTCGCTTCATCTCTCTCTACCTCCCTCGTTTGCTTTCGCTCCCTCTCGCTCTACGTCCCTCGCTCACTGTCACTCTCCTCTCTCACTCCCTCCCTCACTCGCGCTCTCACTCCCTCCCTCACTCGCTCTCTCTCTTTCTGCCTCCCTCGGTCGCTCTCGCTCGCTCTCTCTGCCTCTCTCCATGTCACTCTGCCTCGCTCACTGTCTCTCTCTACCACACTCGCTCGCTTCATTCTCTCTCTCCCTCCCTCGCTCTCTCTCTCTCTCTACCACCCTCGCTCGCTCTCTCTCTCTGTCTCGCTCCATCTCTCTCTACCTCCCTCGTTTGCTTTCGCTCCCTCTCGCTCTACGTCCCTCGCTCGCTGTCGCTCTCCTCTCTCACTCCCTCCCTCACTCGCGCTCTCACTCCCTCCCTCGTTTGCTTTCGCTCCCTCTCTCTCTGCCTCCCTCGCTCGCTCTCGCACTCTTTCTCTCTCTGCCGCCCTCGCTCTCTCGCTCTCTACCACCCTCGTTCGCTCTCACTCTTTCTCTGCCTCCCTCGCTCTCGCTTTCTCTACCTCCCTTGTTCGCTCCCTCTCTCTACCTCCCTCGCTTGCTCTCGCTCCCTCTTTACCTCCCTCGTTTGCTTTCGCTCCCTCTCTCTCTGCCTCCCTCGCTCACTGTCTCTACCACCCTCGCTCTCGCTCTCTCTCTGCCTCCCTCGCTCACTGTCTCTCTACTTCGCTCGCTCTCACTCTCTCTCTGCCTCCCTCGCTCGCTCTCGCTTTCTCTACCTCCCTCGTTCGCTCCCTCTATCTACCTCCCTCGCTTGCTCTCCCTCCCTCTTTACCTCCCTCGTTTGCTTTCGCTCCCTCTCTCTCTACCTCCCTCGCTCACTCTCGCTCTCTCTCTCTGTGCCTCCCTCGCCCACTCTCGCTCTCTCCCTCTCTATCTCCCTCGCTTGTTCTCGCTCTCTCTCTCTGCCTCGCTCTCTCTGTCTCACGCCCTCTATCTCTGTGCCTCGTTCTGTCTCTCTGCCTCGCTCTCTCTCTCTGTCTCGCTCCCTCTCTCTCTACCTCCCTCATTTGCTTTCGCTCCCTCTCGCTCTACATCCCTCGCTAGCTGTCGCTCTCCTCTCTCACTCCCTCCCTCACTCGCTCTCTCTCTTTCTGCCTCCCTCGGTCGTTCTCGCTCGCTCTCTCTGCCTCTCTCCATGTCGCTCTGCCTCGCTCACTGTCTCTCGCTTCGCTCTCTCTCTCCCTTCCTCGCTCTCTCTCTCTCTCTCTCTGCCACCCTCGCTCTCTCTCTTTCTGCCTCCCTCGCTCGCTCTCACTCTGTCTGCCTCCCTCGCTCTCTCTCTCTCTCTCTGCCTCCCTCGCTCGCTCTCGCTCTCTCTACCTCCCTCGCTCTCGTTCTCTCCCTGCCTCCCTCGCTCTCTCTCTCTCTCTCTACCACCCTCGCTTGCTCTCGCTCTCTCGCTTTCTATGTCCCTCGCTCGCTCTCTCTCTGCCTCCCTCGCTCGCTCCCCCTCTCTGTCTGCCTCCCTCACTCACTCTCGCTCTCTCTCTCTCTACCTCTCTCGCTCTCTCTCTACCTCCCTCGCTCGCTCTTGCACTCTTTCTCTCTCTGCCGCCCTCGCTCTCTCTCTCTCTCTACCACCCTCGCTCGCTTTTGCTCTCTCTCTGCCTCGCTCACTCGCTCTCGCTTTCTCTACCTCCCTCGTTCGCTCCCTCTCTCTACCTCCCTTGCTTGTTCTCGCTCCCTCTTTACCTCCCTCGTTTGCTTTCGCTCCCTCTCTCTCTAGCTCCCTCGCTCGCTCTTGCTCTCTCTCTCTCTGCCTCCCTTCGTCGCTGTCTCTCTCTACCACCCTCGCTCGCTCTCGCTCACTGTCTCTCTACCACCCTCGCTCGCTCTCGCTCACTGTCTCTCTGCCTCCCTCGCTTGCTCTCGCTCCCTCTCTCTGTACCTCCCTCGCTCGCTCTCGCTCTCTCTTTCTTCCTCCCTCGCTCACTCTCGCTCTCTCTCTCTGCCTCCCTCGCTCGCTCTTGCTCTTTCTCTCTACCTCCCTCGCTCGCTCTCGCTCTCTCTACCTCCCTCGCTCTCGTTCTCTCCCTGCCTGCCTCGCTCACTCTCGCTCTCTCTCTGCCTCCCTCGCTCACTGTCTCTCTCTACCACCCTCGCTCGCTCTCGCTCTCTCTCACTGCCTCCCTCGCTCGCTCTCACTCTCTCGCTTTCTATGTCCCTCGCTCACTCTCTCTCTATGCCTCCCTCACTCGCTCCCCCTCTCTGTCTGCCTCCCTCACTCACTCTCGCTCACTCTCTCTCTCAGCCTCCCTCGCCCACTCTCGCTCTCTCTCTCTCTACCTCCCTCGCTTGATCTCGCACTCTCTGCCTCCCTCGCTCGCTTTCGCACTCTTTCTCTCTCTGCCGCTCTCGCTCTCTCTCTCTCTGCCTCCCTCGCTCACTGTCTCTCTCTACCTCGCTCACTCTCACTCTCTCTCTCTCTGTCTCCCTCGCTCGCTCTCGCTCCCTCCCTTGCTCGCTCTCTCTGCCTCGCGCCCTCTCTCTCTGCCTCGCGCTCTCTCACCTCTCTGCCTCTCTCTCTCTGCCTCATGCTCTCTCTCCCTCGCTCACGCTCTCTCTGCCTCACGCTGTCTCTCTGCCTCACGCACTCTCTACATATCGTGCTCTCTCTACCTCTCTCGCTCTCTCTCTCTACCTCGCTGTCTCTCTCTCTGCCTCGCTCTCTCTGTCTCTGCCTCGCTCTCTCTGTCGCGCGCCCTCGCTCTCTCTCTGCCTCGCTCTCTCTTGCTACCTCTCTCGCCCTCTCTCTCTACCTCTCTCTCTCTCTCTGCCTCGCTCTCTCTCTGCCTCACGTTCTCTACCTCTCTCGCTCTCTCTCTCTACTACCTTGCTCTCTCTCTCTCTGCCTCGCGCTCTCTGTCTCACGCCCTCTCTCTCTCTCTGCCTCGCGCTGTCTCTGCCTCGCGCTGTCTCTCACTGCCTCGTGCCCTCTCTCTGCCTCGCTCTCTCTCTCTCTGCCTTGCGCTCTCTCTCTCTACCTCTCTCGCTCTCTCTCTCTGTCTCACTCGCTCTCTCTCACTCCTTCGCTCGCTCTCAGCTTTCTCTCTCCCTCCCTTGCTCACCTCTCGCTCACTCTCTCTACCTCCCACGCTCACTCTCGCTCTCTCTCTCTCCTTCCCTTGCTTGCTCTCTGTCTCTCTCTGTCTCTCTCGCCTCGCTCTCTCTCCCTCCCTTGCTCGCTCTCTCTGCCTCACGCTCTCTCTCTGCCTCTCTCTCTCTCTCTCTGCCCTCGCTCTCTCTCTCTCTGCCTTGTGCTCTCTCTCTCTACCTCCCTCGCTCTCTCTCTCTGCCGTCCGCTCTCTCTCTCTGTCTCGCTCCATCTCTCTCTACCTCCCTCGTTTGCTTTCGCTCCCTCTCGCTCTAACGTCCCTCGCTCGCTGTCGCTCTCCTCTCTCACTCCCTCCCTCACTCGCGCTCTCACTCCCTCCCTCACTCGCTCTCTCTCTTTCTGCCTCCCTCGGTCGCTCTCGCTCGCTCTCTCTGCCTCTCTCCATGTCGCTCTGCCTCGCTCACTGTCTCTCCTCTACCACACTCGCTCGCTTCGCTCTCTCTCTCTCTCCCGTCCCTCGCTCTCTCTCTCTCTCTGCCGCCCTCGCTCTCTCTCTTTCTGCCTCCCTCGCTCGCCTCTCACTCTCTCTGCCTCCCTCGCTCTCTCTCTCTCTCTGCCTCCCTCGCTCGCTCCTCGCTCTCTCTACCACACTCGCCTCTCGTTCTCTCCCTGCCTCCCTCGCTCACTCTCGCTCTCTCTCTACCACCCTCGCTCGCTCTCGCTCTCTCGCTTTCTATGGTCCCTCGCTCGCTCTCTCTCTGCCTCCCTCGCTCGCTCCCCCTCTCTGTCTGCCTCCCTCACTCACTCTCGCTCTGTCTCTCTCTCAGCCTCCCTCGCCCACTCTCGCTCTCTCTCTCTCTACCTCTCTCGCTCTCTCTCTACCTCCCTCGCTCGCTCTTGCACTCTTTCTCTCTCTACCACCCCTCGCTCGCTCTCTCTCTCTACCACCCTCGCTCGCTCTCGCTCTCTCTCTGCCTCGCATCGCTCTCACTCTCTCTCTCTCTGCCTCCCTTGCTCGCTCTCGCCTTTCTCTACCTCCCTCGTTCGCCTCCCTCTCTCTATCTCCCTCGCTTGCTCTCCGCTCCCTCTCTCTATCTCCCTCGCTTGCTCTCGCTCCCTCTTTACCTCCCTCGTCTTGCTTTTCGCTCCCTCTCTCTCTACCTCCCTCGCTCGCTCTTGCTCTCTCTCTCTCTGCCTCCCTTCATCGCTGTCTCTCTCTACCACCCTCACTCACTCTCGCTCACTGTCTCTCTGCCTCCCTCGCTCGCTCTCGCTCTCTCTCTCTCTCTGCCGCCCTAGCTCTCCTCCCTCTCTCTGCCTCCCTCGCTTGCTCTCGCTCCCTCTCTCTGTACCTCCCTCGCTCGCTCTCGCTCTCTCTTTCTGCCTCCCTCGCTCACTCTTGCTCTCTCTCTCTGCCTCCCTCGCTCACTCTCGCTCTCTCTCTCTCTACCCTCCCTCGCTCGCTCTCGCTCTCTCTACCTCCCTCCGCTCTCGTTCTCTCCCTGCCTGCCTCGCTCACTCTCGCTCTCTCTCTGCCTCCCTCGCTCACTGTCTCTCTCTGCCCACCCCTCGCTCGCTCCTCGCTCTCTCTCACTGCCTCCCTCACCTCGCTCTCACTCTCTCAGCTTTCTATGTCCCTCACTCACTCTCTCTCTCTGCCTACCTCGCTCGCTCCCCCCTCTCTGGCCTCCCCTCACTCACTCTCGCTCGCTCTCTCTCTCAGTCTCCCTCGCCCACTCCCCCTCTCTCTCTCTCTACCTCCCTCGCTTGATCTCGCACTCTCTGCCTCCTCGCTCGCTTTCACACTCTTTCTCTCTCTGCCGCTCTCGCTCTCTCTCTCTCTGCCTCCCTCGCTCACTGTCTCTCTCTACCTTCGCTCGCTCTCACTCTCTCTCTCTCTGTCTCCCTCGCTCGCACTCGCTCGCTCTCTCTCCCTTCCCTTGCTCGCTCTCTCTTCCTCGCACCCTCTCTGCCTCGCGCTCTCTCACTCTCTGCCTCTCTCTGCCTCATGCTCTCTCACCCTCGCTCGCGCTCTCTCTGCCTCACGCTCTCTCTGCCTCACGCTCTCTCTACATATCGTGCTCTCTCTCTCTACCTCTCTCGCTCTCTCTCTCTACCTCGCTGTCTCTCTCTCTGCCTCGCTCTCTCTGTCTCGCGCCCTCGCTCTCTCTCTGCCTCGCTCTCTCTTGCTACCCTCTCTCGCCCTCTCTCTCTACCTCTCTCTCTCTCTCTGCTCGCTCTCTCTCTACCTCACGTTCTCTACCTCTCTCGCTCTCTCTCTCTACCTTGCTCTCTCCTTCTCTGCCTCGCTCTCTCTGTCTCACGCCCCTCTCTCTCTCTCTGCCTCGCGCTCTCTCTGCCTCGCGCTGTCCTCTCACTGCCTCGTGCCCTCTCTCTGCCTCGCTCTCTCTCTCTACCTCTCTCGCTCTCTCTCTCTGTCTCGCTCTCTCTCTCTCACTCCTCGCTCGCTCTCGCTTTCTCTCTCCCTCCCTCGCTCACATCTCGCTCACTCTCTCTACCTCCCACACTCACTCTCTCTCTCACATCCCTCCCTCACTCTCGCTCACTCTCTCTACCTCCCACGCTCACCTCTCGCTCTCTCTCTCTCTCCTTCCCCTTGCTTGCTCTCTGTCTCTCTCCTGTCTCTCTCGCTCGCTCTCTCTCCCTCCCTTCCTCGCTCTCTCTGCCTCACGCTCTCTCTCTGCCTCTCTCTCTCTCTCTGCCTCGCTCTCTCTCTCTCTGCCTTGCGCTCTCTCTCTCTACCTCCCTCGCTCTCTCTCTCTGCCTCGCTCTCTCTCTGTCTCGCTCCATCTCTCTCTACCTCCCTCGTTTGCTTTTCCGCTTCCTCTCGCTCTACGTCCCCTCGCTCACTGTCACTCTCCTCTCTCACTCCCTCCCTCACTCGCGCTCTCACTCCCTCCCCTCACTCGCTCTCTCTCTTCTGCCTCCCTCGGTCGCTCTCGCTCGCTCTCTCTGCCTCTCTCCATGTCACTCTGCCTCGCTCACTGTCTCTCTCTACCACACTCGCTCACTCTCGCTCTCTCCCTGCCTGCCTCGCTCACTCTCGCTCTCTCTCTGCCTCCCTCGCTCACTGTCTCTCTCTACCTCCCTCGCTCGCTCTCACTCTCTCGCTTTCTATGTCCCTTGCTCACTCTCTCTCTCTCTGCCTCCCTCGCTCGCTCCCCCTCTCTGTCAGCCTCCCTCACTCACTCTCGCTCGCGCTCTCTCTCAGCCTCCCTCGCCCACTCTCGCTCTCTCTCTCTCTACCTCCCTCGCTCGCTCTCGCACTCTTTCTCTCTCCTGCCTCCCTCGCTCACTGTCTCTCTCTACCTCGCTCGCTCTCACTCTCTCTCTGCCTCCCTCGCTCGCTCTCGCTCGCTCTCTCTCCCTCCCTTGCTCGCTCCTCTCTGCCTCCCTCGCTCGCTTGCTCTCTTTCTCTGCCTCCCTCGTTCGCTTTCGTTCACCTCTCTACCTCACTCACTCACTCTCTGCCTCCATCACTCGACCTTGCTCTCTCTCTGCCTCCATCGCTCGCTCTCTCTCTCTCCTTCCCTTGCTTGCTCTCTGTCTCTCTCTGTCTCTCTCGCTCGCTCTCTCTCCCTCCCTTGCTCGCTCTCTCTGCCTCACGCTCTCTCTCTCTGCCTCTCTCTCTCTCAGCCTCGCTCTCTCTCTCTCTGCCTTGCGCTCTCTCTCTCTACCTCCCTCGCTCTCTCTCTCTGCCTCCTCTCTCTCTCCTGTCTCGCTCCATCTCTCTCTACCTCCCTCGCTTGCTTTCGCTCCCTCTCGCTCTACGTCCCTCGCTTGCTGTCGCTCTCCTCTCTCACTCCCTCCCTCACTCGCGCTCTCACTCCCTCCCTCACTCGCTCTCTCTCTTTCTGCCTCCCTCGGACGCTCTCGCTCGCTCTCTCTGCCTCTCTCCATGTCCGCTCCTGCCTCGCTCACTGTCTCTCTCTACCACACTCGCTCGCTTACATTCTCTCTCTCCCTCCCTCACTCTCTCTCTCTCTCTACCACCCTCGCTCGCCTCTCACTCTCTCACTTTCTATGTCCCTTGCTCACTCTCTCTCTCTGCCTCCCTCGCTCGCTCCCCCTCTCTGTCTGCCTCCCTCACTCACTCTCGCTCGCTCTCTCTCTCAGCCTCCCTCGCCCACTCTCGCTCTCTCTCTCTCTACCTCCCTCGCTTGATCTCGCACTCTCTGCCTCCCCCTCGCTCGCTTTCGCACTCTTTCTCTCTCTGCCGCTCTCGCTCTCTCTCTCTGCCTCCCTCGCTCACTGTCCTCTCTCTACCTCGCTCACTCTCACTCTCTCTCTCTGCCTCCCTCGTTCGCTCCCTCTCTACCTCCCCCACTTGCTCTCCCTTCCTCTCTCTCTACCTCCCTCGCTCGCTCTCAGCTTCTCTACCTCCCTCATTCGCTCCCTCTCTCTACCTCCCTCGCTTGCTCTCGCTCTCTCTCTCTCTGCCGCCCCTCGCTCACTCTCTCTGCCTCCCTCGCTCAGCCCCCCTCACTCCGCCTCCCTCACTCACTCTCGCTCTCTCTCTCTGCCTTCCTCGTTTGCTCTCTCTCTCTGCGTCCCTCACTCGCTCTCTCTCTCTCTTTCTACGTCCCTCGCTCGCTCTCACTCCCTCTCTCTCCCTCGCTCGCTCTCGCTCTCTCTCTCTCTGCCGCCCTTGCTCTCTTTCCCTCTCTGCCTCCCTCGCTCACTCTTGCTCTCTCTCTCTGCCTCCCTCAGCTCGCTCTCGCTCTCTCTACCTCCCTCACTCTCGTTCTCTCCCTGCCTGCCTCGCTCACTCTCGCTCTCTCTCTGCCTCCCTCGCTCACTGTCTCTCTCTACCACCCTCGCTCGCTCTCGCTCTCTCTCTCTGCCTCCCTCGCTCGCTTTCACTCTCTGTCTGCCTCCCTCAATCACTCTCGCTCGCTCTCTCTCTACCTCCCCTCCGCTTGATCTCGCTCTCTCTCTCTGCCTCGCTCGCTCTCACTCTCTCTCTCTCTGCCTCCCTCGCTCGCTCTCGCTTTCTCTACCTCCCTCGTTCGCTCCCTCTCTCTACCTCCCTCGCTTGTGCTCGCTCCCCTCTCTCTCTACCTCCCTCGCTTGTTCTCGCTCCCTCTCGCTCTAACCTCCCTCGCTCGCTCTCGCTCTCTCTCTATCTGCCGCCCTCGCTCGCCTCTCGCTCTCTCTCTCTCTGCCGCCCTCGCTCGCTCTCGCTCTCTCTCTCTCTACCTCCCTCGCTCGCTCTTGCTCTCTCTCTCTGCCGCCCTCGCTCGCTCTCACTCTCTCTACCTCTCTCGCTGTCTCTCGCTCTCTATCTCTCTATCTCTCTACCTCGCTCTCAATCTCTCTGCCTCCCTCGCACTCTCTCTCTACATCCCTCGCTCGCTCTCACTCTCCTCTGCCTCCCTCGCGCTCTCTCTCTACATCCCTCGCTCGCTCTCGCTCTCACTCGCTGCCTCCCTTTTCTCTCTTTCACTTTCTCTCTCTCCCTCGCTCTATCTCTGCCTCCATAGCTCGCTCTCACTCGGCTTTCTCTGCCTCCCTCGCTCTCTCTCTATGTCCCTCGCTCGCTGTCGCTCTCCTCTCTCCACTCCCTCCCTCACTCACGCTCTCACTCCCTCCCTCACTCGCTCTATCTCTTTCTGCCCTCCCTCCGGTCGCTCTCCCTCGCTCTCTCTGCCTCTCTCCATGTCGCTCTGCCTCGCTCACTGTCTCTACCACACTCGCTCGCTTCGCTCTCTCTCTCTCCCTCGCTCGCTCTCTCTCTCTCTACCTCCCTCGCCCACTCTCGCTCTCTCTCTCTCTACCTCCCTCGCTTGATCTCGCTCTCTCTCTCAACCTCCCTTGCTCGCTCTCGCACTCTTTCTCTCTCTGCCGCCCTCGCTCTCTCTCTCTCTACCACCCTCTCTCGCTCTCAACTCTCTCTCTGCCTCCCTCACTCGCTCTCCGCACTCTTTCTCTCTCTGCCGCCCTCGCTCTCTCGCTCTCTACCACCCTCGTTCGCTCTCACTCTTTCTCTGCCTCCCTCGCTCGCCTCCTCTCGCTTTCTCTACCTCCCTTGTCGCTCCCTCTCTCTACCTCCCTCGCTTGCTCTCGCTCCCTCTTTACCTCCCTCGTTTGCTTTCGCTCCCTCTCTCTCTGCCTCCCTCGCTCACTGTCTCTACCACCCTCGCTCTCGCTCTCTCTCTACCTCGCTCGCCTCTCACTCTCTCTCTGCCTCCCTCGTTCGCTCCCTCTATCTACCTCCCTCGCTTGCTCTCCCTCCCTCTTTACCTCCCTCGTTTGCTTTCGCTCCCTCTCTCTCTATCTCCCTCGCTTGTTCTCTCTCTCTCTCTGCCTCGCTCTCTCTGTCTCACGCCCTCTATCTCTGTGCCTCGTTCTGTCTCTCTGCCTCGCTCTCTCTCTCTGTCTCGCTCCCTCTCTCTACCTCCCCTCGTTTGCTTTCGCTCCCTCTCGATCTACCTCCCTCGCTCACTGTCGCTCTCCTCTCTCACTCCCTCCTCACTCGCTCTCTCTCTTCTGCCTCCCTCGGTCGCTCTCGCTCGCTCTCCTCTGCCTCTCTCCATGTCGCTCTGCCTCGCTCACTGTCTCTCGCTTCGCTCTCTCTCTCCCTTCCTCGCTCTCTCTCTCTCTCTCTGCCACCCTCGCTCTCTCTCTTTCTGCCTCCCTCGCTCGCTCTCACTCTGTCTGCCTCCCTCGCTCTCTCTCTCTCTCTCTCTGCCTCCCTCGCTCGCTCTCGCTCTCTCTACCTCCCTCGCTCTCGTTCTCTCCCTGCCCTCCCTCGCTCTCTCTCTCTCTCTCTACCACCCTCGCTCGCTCTCGCTCTCTCGCTTTCTATGTCCCTCGCCTCGCTCTCCTCTCTGCCTCCCTCGCTCGCTCCCCCTCTCTGTCCTGCCTCCCTCACTCACTCTCGCTCTCTCTCTCTCTACCTCTCTCGCTCTCTCTCTACCTCCCTCGCTCGCTCTTGCACTCTTTCTCTCTCTGCCCGCCCTCAGCTCTCTCTCTCTCTCTACCACCCTCGCTCGCTTTTGCTCTCTCTCTGCCTCGCTCGCTCGCTCTCGCTTTCTCTACCTCCCTCGTTCGCTCCCTTCTCTACCTCCCTTTGCTTGTTCTCGCTCCCTCTTTACCTCCCTCGTTTGCTTTCCGCTCCCTCTCTCTCTAGCTCCCTCGCTCGCTCTTGCTCTCTCTCTCTCTGCCTCCCTTCGTCGCTGTCTCTCTCTACCCACCCTCGCTCGCTCTCGCTCACTGTCTCTCTACCACCCTCGCTCGCTCTCGCTCACTGTCTCTCTGCCTCCCTCGCTTGCTCTCGCTCCCTCTCTCTGTACCTCCCTCGCTCGCTCTCGCTCTCTCTTTCTTCCTCCCTCGCTCACTCTCGCTCTCTCTCTCTGCCTCCCTCGCTCGCTCTTGCTCTTTCTCTCTACCTCCCTCGCTCGCCTCTCCGCTCTCTCTACCTCCCTCGCTCTCGTTCTCTCCCTGCCTGCCTCGCTCACTCTCGCTCTCTCTCTGCCTCCCTCGCTCACTGTCTCTCTCTACCACCCCTCGCTCGCTCTCGCTCTCTCTCACTGCCTCCCTCGCTCGCGTCTCACTCTCTCGCTTTCTATGTCCCTCGCTCACTCTCTCTCTATGCCTCCCTCACTCGCTCCCCCCTCTCTGTCTGCCTCCCTCACTCACTCTCGCTCACTCTCTCTCTCAGCCTCCCTCGCCCCACTCTCGCTCTCTCTCTCTCTACCTCCCTCGCTTGATCTCCGCACTCTCTGCCTCCCTCGCTCGCTTTCGCACTCTTTCTCTCTCTGCCGCTCTCGCTCTCTCTCTCTCTGCCTCCCTCGCTCACTGTCTCTCTCTACCCTCGCTCACTCTCACTCTCTCTCTCTCTGTCTCCTCGCTCGCTCCGCTCTCG
>JANJGN010001932.1:0-98009 GCA_026770705.1 Isurus oxyrinchus
AGAGTGAGATGGAGAGTGATAGAGTGAGAGGGAGAGAAGTAGCAGAATGAGACGTAGAGGGACAGAGCGAGAGGGAGAGAGCAGGAAGGAGAGGGAGACAGAAAGAGAGAGTTGTGAACAGGCGGACACAGCAAGAGGGGGAACGAGGGGGCAGAATTAGAGAGAGCAGGACAGGGGGACAGAGCGAGAGGGAGAGGGAGAGAGGGAAAGGGAGACAGAAAGAGAGAGAGCTGAACAGGGGGGCAGAGAGAGATAAAGGGTGATACAGTGAGAGAGAGGGGGCAGAATGAGAGAGAGATGGACAGGGGCACAGAGCAAGATGGAGAGGGACAGAGCAAGAGAGAGGGGGAGAGAGAATGAGAGAAATAAGGGGCAGAATGAGAGAGCGGGACAGGGGGACAGAGTAAGAGAAGAGGGACAGATTGAGAGAAAGAAAGAGAAGGGGCAGAATGAGAGGCAGCTGGACAGGGAGACAGAGCGAGAGATGGGGTGACAGAGAGAGGGAGACAGAATGAGAGAGAGAGTTGGACAGTGGGCAGAGCGAGAGGGAGGGGGGGGCAGAATGAGAGGGAGCTGGTCAGGATGACAGAGCGAGAGGGAGAGAGGGAGACAGAATGCGAGAGAGCTGCAGAGGATGACAGAGTAAAAGAGAGGGGGCAGAATGAGAGGGAGCTGGACAGGTGGGCAGAGCGAGAGGGGGAGGGGGCCTGAATGAGACAGTGCTGGATGGGGGACAGAGCAAAACAGAGGGTAGAGAGCGAGAGAGAGAGGGAGACAGAATGAGAGAAGGGGACATAGAGAGAGAAAGAGGGGGGAAAATGAAGACAACTGGACAGGGGGACAGAGAAATAGAGAGAGGGAAACAGAATGAGATAGAGCTGGATAAAGGGGCAGAGCGAGAGAGAGTGGGAGAGAGATTGAGAGAGAGAGAGGGGGCAGAATGAGACAGAGCTGGACAGGGGGACAGAGTGAGAGGGAGAGGGATAGAGTGAGAGAGAGAGAGGGGCAGAATGAGAAAGAGCTGGACAGAGGGATAGGGCAAGAGGGAGAGAGAGAGGGCAGAGTGAGAGAGAGCTGGGCATGGAGACAGAGCGAGAAGGAGAGGGACAGAGTGAGAGAGGTGGGGGGGAGAGAGAAAGAGAGAGCTGAACAGAGGGACAGAGCAAGAGACAGGGTGACAGAGAAATGAAGAAGGGGAGTCAGAATGAGGGAGAGCTGGACAGTATGACAGAGCGAGAGGAGAGGGACAGAGAGAGAGAGAGAGAGAGAGGAGCAGAATGACTGAGAGAAAGCTGGACAAGGGGACAGAGCGAGCGAGAGGGAGAGAGACAGACAGACAGACAGAATGAGAGAGAGCAGGACGAGAGGGCAGAGCGAGAGGGGAGAGAGTGAGGGAGAGTGCGAGACAGGATGAGAGAGAGGTGGACGGGGACAGAGCGAGAGGGAGGGGGACAGAGCGAGAGAGAGAGAGGGAGACAGAAATGAGAGGGAACTCGACAGGTGGGCAGAGCGAGAGGGGGGAGGGGGTCTGAATGAGACAGTGCTGGATGGGGGACAGAGCAAAACAGAGGGGTAGAGAGTGAGAGAGAGAGGGAGACGCAATGAGAGAAAGGGTCATAGAGAGAGAAAGAGGGGGCAAAATGAAGACAACTGAACAGGGGGACAGAGAAATAGAGAGGGGGAGACAGAATAAGACAGAACTGGATAGAGGGACAGAGCAAGAGGGAGAGGGGCAGAGTGAGAGAGAGTGGGAGAGAGAATGAGAGAGAGAGCGGTCAGAATGAGAAAAGGCTGGACAGGGGGACAGAGCGAGAGGGGGAGGGACAGAGGGAGAGAGCGAGCAGGAGAGGTAGACAGAAAGAGAGAGCTGGACAGGGGGGCAGAATGAGAGAGAGCTGGACAGGGGGATAGGGCGAGAGGGAGAGGGACAGAGTGAGAGAGAGAGAGAGAGGGGGGGCAGAATGACAGAGAGCTGGACAGGGGGGATAGGGCGAGAGTGAGAGGGACAGAGTGAGAGAGAGAGAGAGAGGGGGGGCAGAATGACAGAGAGCTGGACGCAGAGACAGAGCGAGAAGGAGAGGGACAGAGCAAGAAGCAGGGAGACAGTGAAAGGGAGCAGGGGAGACAGAATGAGAGAGAGAGCTGGACAGGGGAGTGGAGCGAGAGGGAGAGGTACAGAGACAGAGAGAGGGAGACAGAATGAGAGAGAGCTGGACAGGGGAGTGGAGCGAGAGGGAGAGGTACAGAGACAGAGAGAGGGAGACAGAATGAGAGAGAGCTGGACAGGGGAGTGGAGCGAGAGGGAGAGGTACAGAGACAGAGAGAGGGAGACAGAATGAGAGAGAGCTGGACAAGGGGACAGAGTGTGTGAGAGAGCAGGACGGGGGGGGCAGAGCAAGAGGGAGAGGGAGAGAGTGAGGGAGAGGTGAGAGACAGGATGAAGAGGGGGAGACAGAATGAGGGAGAGCTGGACAGTATGACAGAGCGAGAGGGAGAGGGACAGAGAGAGAGAGAGAGGCAGACAGATTGAGAGAGAGATGGACAGGGGACAGAGCGAGAGGTTGAGGGACAGAGCGAGAGAGAAAGGGGCAGAACGAATGAGAGAGAGAGCTGGACAGGGGGACAGAGTGAGAGGGACAAAGTGAGAGAGAGAGGGGGACAGGATGAGAGAAGGCTAGATAGCAGGACAGAGTGAGAGATGGGCTGACAGAGCAAGAGAGAGAGGAGACAGAACGAGAGGGAGCTGGACAAGGGGGGCAGAAACAAGAGGCGGTGTGACAGAGCGAGAGAGACAGAGAGAGGACAGAATGAGAGTGAGGGGGGGGGCAGAATGAGAGAGAGATGGACAGGGGACGGTGCGAGAGGGAGGGGGGAGCAGAATGAGAGAGAGATGGACAGGGAGACTGGGCGAGAGAGAGAGAGAGAGGGACAGAGCAAGAGAGAGTGGGACAGAGTGAGAGGGAGAGAGAATGAGAGAAGGGGACAAAACGAGAGAGAGACAGAACCACAGAGCGAGAGAGAGGGGAGAGAGAATGAGAGAAATAAGGGGCAGAATGAGAGAGCGGGACAGGGGGGGACAGAGTAAGAGAAGAGGGACAGATTGAGAGAAAGAAAGAGAAGAGGCAGAATGAGAGGCAGCTGGACAGGGAGACAGAGCGAGAGATGGGGTGACAGAGAGAGGGAGACAGAATGAGAGAGAGAGAGAGGAGGCAGAATGAGAGAGAGAGAGCTGGACAGGGGAATGGAGCGAGAGGGAGAGGTACAGAGAGAGAGGGGCAGAATGAGAGAGAGTTGGACAGTGGGGCAGAGTGAGAGGGAGAGGGATGGGGGGGCGCAGAGTGAGAGGGAGTGGGGGCAGAATGAGAGGGAGCTGGTCAGGATGACAGAGCGAAACGGAAAGGGAGAGAGAGTGAGAGAGAGAGGGGGACAGAATGAGAGAAGGGGACAGAGAGAGAGAAAGAGGGGGCAAAATGAAAGACAGCTGGTCAGGGGGACAGAGCGAGAGGGAGAGGGGGCAGAGCGAGAGAGGGAGAGAGGGGGCAGAATGAGAGAGAGCGGGACAGAGGGACAGAGCGAGAGGGAGAGGGAGACAGAAGGAGAGAGAGCTGAACGGGGGGCAGAGAGAGATACGGGGTGATACAGTGAGAGGGGGCGGAATGAGAGAGAGCTGGACAGGGGCACTGAGCAAGTTGGAGAGGGATAGAGTGAGAGAGAGAGAGGGGGCGGAATGAGAGAGAGCTGGGCACGGAGACAGAGCGAGAAGGAAAGGGACAGAGTGAGAGAGAGACAGAGGGGGCAGAGTGAGAGAGAGCTGGGCACGGAGACAGAGCGAGAAGGAAAGGGACAGAGTGAGAGAGAGACAGAGGGGGCAGAGTGAGAGAGAGCTGGGCACGGAGACAGAGCGAGAAGGAAAGGGACAGAGTGAGAGAGAGACAGAGGGGTCAGAGTGAGAGAGAGCTGGGCACGGAGACAGAGCAAGAGACAGGGTGACAGAGAAATGAAGAGGGGGAGACAGAATGAGGGAGAGCTGGACAGTATGACAGAGCGAGAGGGAGAGGGACAGAGGGAGAGAGAGAGAGGAGCAGAATGAGAAAGAGCTGGACAGAGGGATAGGGCAAGAGGGAGAGAGAGAGGGGCAGAGTGAGAGAGAGCTGGGCATGGAGACAGAGCGAGAAGGAGAGGGACAGAGTGAGAGAGGGGGGGGGGAGAGAGAAAGAGAGAGCTGAACAGAGGGACAGAGCAAGAGACAGGGTGACAGAGAAATGAAGAGGGGGAGACAGAATGAGGGAGAGCTGGACAGTATGACAAAGCGAGAGGGAGAGGGACAGAGGGAGAGAGAGAGAGGGAGACAGATTGAGAGAGATGGACAGGGGGACAGAGCGAGACAGAGAGGGACAGAGAGAGAGAGAGAGAGAGAGAGGGTTGGATTGAGGCAGAGGGAGGGAGTGTGGACCTAACAAGAGAGAGAGCAAGAGGGGCTGAGCAAGAGAATGAAGGGGCGACAGTGAGAGAGTCAGTGAGAAAGAGACAAAGAAAGTTTGAATCACAAAGCTAGAAAAAGTGAGCATGAGAGTGGGATAGAGAAAGTGACAGAAAGAGAGAGAGCGCAAGAGCCAGAGACAAGGACAGAGTGAGAGGGGGATATCGGGAGAGAGAGAGAGATAGAGGGAGGGAGGGAGAGAGACGGAGAGAGAGAGAGAGGCAGAGGGAGGGAGAGAGAGAGGGAGAGGGGAGAGAAAGCAAGAGAGGTGCCTTCGAAATACCCTCCCACTTCTCCATGTCACTGAAGGGTTACAGGTCTAATTAGGATCCATGGCCACCTCTGCTGGTGAGAGAGAGTTGCTGCAGCTCCCATCTCTTTCTCACGCTCTCAGAATGACTTGCTGAGACTGGAAGAGGTTGTGTAGAGAGAGACAGAAACAGAGAGAGAGAGAGAGAGACAGACAGAGAGAGAGCGGGAGTGAGAGACAGACAGACAGACAGACAGAGGGAGAGACAGACAGAGAGACAGAGGGAGAGAGATAGAGAGAGAGACAGAGAGATAGAGAGATAGAGACAGGGAATGAGACAGACAGAGAGAGAAATAGACAGCAAGAGAGAGGGAGAGACAGAGAGAGAGACAGAGAGATAGAGAGACAGACACAGAGAGAAATAGACAGAGAGAGGAGAGGGCACAGAGAGAGAGGGGCAGGCAGACAGAGGGAGACAGACAGATAGACAGACAAAGACAGAGAGGGAGAGACAGACAGGGAGAGAGACAGAGAGAAATGGAGAGGCACATGGAGAGAGAGAGAGACAGAGAGAGAAAAATAGAGAGAGAGGGAGACAGGGAGAGAGAGAGACAGAGAGAGACAGAGAGAGAGACAGAGAGAAAGAGAAAGATAAACAGATAGAGAGAGACAGAGAGAGAAATAGACAGAGAGAGGAGAGGGCACAGAGAGAGAGGGGCAGGCAGACAGAGGGAGACAGACAGATAGACAGACAAAGACAGAGAGGGAGAGACAGACAGGGAGAGAGACAGAGAGAAATGGAGAGGCACACAGAGAGAGAGAGAGGACAGAGAGAGAAAAATAGAAAGAGAGGGAGACAGGGAGAGAGTGAGAAAGGCAGAGAGAGAGAGAGAGAGACAGAGAGAGAGACAGAGAGAAGAGAAAGATAAACAGATAGAGAGAGACAGAGAGAGAAATAGACAGAGAGTGAGAGAGAGAAACAGACAGAGGCAGAGAAGAGCAACAGAAAATTGTAGGGCTGGAGAGACAGACAGGAAAAGCGAGAGCAGACAGCAGGGGAGATGGGCATAGAGAGTTGATGAGATGCAGGCAGGGAGAGAGAGAGAAGGAGGAAAGGGAGTCGCAGGAAGTTAGAGACAGGCACAGAGAAATGGAGAGTGACGGAGACAGAGAGCAGGTAGAATGGCAGGAGCGTACAGGGACAGGGGCAGGATGATTGGCTTGTCGTGCCTGTGGCGGGCTGGCACCCCCCACTATTTGTCCATGACCCCGTGGGTTCTTCATCCCTGAGACCCTGCCCAACTCTCTTTTAAATCTGTTCCATCGTATTCCACCATCACTTCAGGTAGAGCGTTCTGGATACCAACTACTCTCTGAGTGAAAAATATTCTCACCTCCCCCTCCAGGCATGTTAAGCAATGGCTTTAACTCTACGAGCCCCCGGTTATGGAGCCGCTCACCAGGGGGAATAGCTCCTGCTCAGTCCAAACCTCTGATCAACGTCTGCAAGGTCCAGCTCTGGGCCTGCTCCGGTCCCACGAGAGCAGTGAGCAAACTGTCCCGAACCTCTCCTCATCACCGAAACATCTCATCCCTGCAAACGTCCCGAGAAACCTGCTCCGCATCCTCTCTCACTCCCTATCCTCCTCCACTCCCTATCCTCCTCCGCATCCTCTCTCACTCCCTATCCTCCTCCACTCCCTATCCTCCTCCGCATCCTCTCTTCCTCCACTCCCTACCCTCCTCCACTCCCTATCCTCTCTCACTCCCTCTCCTCCTCCACTCCCTATCCTCCTCCGCACCCTCTCCTCCTCAGTCCCTATCCTCCTCCGCATCCTCTCTTCCTCCACTCCCTATCCTCCTCCACTCCCTATCCTCCTCCACTCCCTATCCTCCTCCGCATCCTCTCTTCCTCCACTCCCTATCCTCCTCCACTCCCTATCCTCCTCCACTCCCTATCCTCCTCCACTCCCTATCCTCCTCCGCATCCTCTCTTCCTCCACTCCCTATCCTCCTCCACTCCCTATCCTCCTCCGCATCCTCTCTCACTCCCTATCCTCCTCCACTCCCTATCCTCCTCCGCATCCTCTCCTCCTCCACTCCCTATCCTCCGCATCCACTCTTCCTCAGTAACCTACTCTCCTCTGCGTCCTCTCTTCCTCAGTCCCTACCCTCCTCCGCACTCTCTCCTCCTCCACTCCCTATCCTCCTCCACTCCCTATCCTCCTCCGCACCCTCTCCTCCTCAGTCCCTCTCCTCCTCCACTCCCTATCCTCCGCATCCACTCTTCCTCAGTAACCTACTCTCCTCTGCGTCCTCTCTTCCTCAGTCCCTACCCTCCTCCGCACTCTCTCCTCCTCCACTCCCTATCCTCCTCCACTCCCTATCCTCCTCCGCATCCTCTCCTCCTCAGTCCCTATCCTCCTCCGCACCCTCTCCTCCTCCACTCCCTACCCTCCTCCACTCCCTCTCCTCCTCCACTCCCTATCCTCTGCATCCACTCTTCCTCAGTCCCTATCCTCCTCCGCACTCTCTCCTCCTCCACTCCCTATCCTCCTCCACTCCCTATCCTCCTCCGCATCCTCTCCTCCTCAGTCCCTATCCTCCTCCACACTCTCTCCTCCTCCACTCCCTATCCTCCTCCACTCCCTATCCTCCTCCGCATCCTCTCTTCCTCAGTCCCTATCCTCCTCCGCACCCTCTCCTCCTCCACTCCCTATCCTCCTCCGCACCCTCTCCTCCTCCACTCCCTATCCTCCTCCACTCCCTATCCTCCTCCACATCCTCTCTTCCTCAGTCCCTACCCTCCTCCGCACCCTCTCCTCCTCCACTCCCTATCCTCCTCCACTCTCTATCCTCCTCCGCATCCTCTCTCACTCCCTATCCTCCTTCACTCCCTATTCTCCTCCACTCCCTATCCTCCTCCGCATCCTCTCTTCCTCAGTCCCTATCCTCCTCTGCACTCTCTCCTCCTCCACTCCCTATCCTCCTCCGCATCCTCTCTTCCTCCACTCCCTACCCTCCTCCACATCCTCTCTCACTCCCTAATCCTCCTCCACTCCCTATCCTCCTCCGCATCCTCTCTTCCTCAGTCCCTATCCTCCTCCGTGCCCTCTCCTCCTCCACTCCCTATCCTCCTCCGCACCCTCTCCTCCTCCACTCCCTATCCACCTCCGCAACCTCTCCTCCTCCACTCCCTATCCTCCTCCACTCCCTATCCTCCTCTGCACCCTCTCCTCCTCCACTCCCTATCCTCCTCCACTCCCTATCCTCCTCCACTCCCTACCCTCCTCCACATCCTCTCTCACTCCCTATCTCCTCCACTCCCTATCCTCCTCCACTCCCTATCCTCCTCCGCATCCTCTCTTCCTCAGTCCCTATCCTCCTCCGCACCCTCTCCTCCTCCACTCCCTATCCTCCTCTGCACCCTCTCCTCCTCCACTCCCTATCCTCCTCCACATCCTCTCTCACTCCCTATCCTCCTCCACTCCCTATCCTCCTCCACTCCCTATCCTCCTCCACTCCCTATCCTCCTCCACATCCTCTCTTCCTCAGTCCCTACCCTCCTCCGCACCCTCTCCTCCTCCACTCCCTATCCTCCTTCACTCTCTATCCTCCTCCGCATCCTCTCTCACTCCCTATCCTCCTTCACTCCCTATTCTCCTCCACTCCCTATCCTCCTCCGCATCCTCTCTTCCTCAATCCCTATCCTCCTCCACATCCTCCCTTCCTCAGTCCCTATCCTCCTCCGCATCCTCTCTTCCTCAGTCCCTATCCTCCTCCACATCCTCTCTCACTCCCTATCCTCCTCCACATCCTCTCTCACTCCCTATCCTCCTCCACATCCTCTCTTCCTCCACTCCCTGTCCTCCTCCGCACCCTCTCTTCCTCAGTGCCTATCCTCCTCTGCACCCTCTCTTCCTCAGTGCCTATCCTCCTCCGCATCCTCTCTTCCTCACTCCCTATCCTCCTCCGCATCCTCTCTTCCTCACTCCCTATCCTCCTCCGCATCCTCTCTTCCTCACTCCCTATCCTCCTCCGCATCCTCTCTTCCTCAGTCACTATCCTCCTCCACATCCTCTCTCACTCCCTATCCTCCTCCACATCCTCTCCTCCTCCACTCCCTATCCTCCTCCACTCCCTATCCCCCTCCACACCCTCTCTTCCTCACTCCCTATCCTCCTCTGCACCCTTTCTACCTCAGTCCCTATCCTCCTCCGCACCCTCTCCTCCTCCACTCCCTATCCTCCGCATCCACTCTTCCTCAGTAACCTACCCTCCTCTGCGTCCTCTCTTCCTCAGTCCCTATCCTCCTCTGCATCCTCTCTTCCTCACACCCTATCCTCCTCCACATCCTCCCTTCCTCACACCCTATCCTCCTCCACATCCTCCCTTCCTCACACCCTATCCTCCTCCACATCCTCCCTTCCTCACACCCTATCCTCCTCCCTTCCTCCACTCCCTTCCTCCACTCCCTATCCTCCTCCACATCCTCTCTTCCTCCACTCCCTATCCTCCTCCACATCCTCCCTTCCTCAGTAACCTACCCTCCTCCACATCCTCCCTTCCTCACTCCCTATCCTCCTCCACATCCTCTCTTCCTCAGTCCCTATCCTCCTCCGCATCCTCTCTTCCTCAGTCCCTATCCTCCTCCGTATCCTCTCTTCCTCAGTCCCTATCCTCCTCCACATCCTCCCTTCCTCACTCGCTATCCTCCTCCACATCCTCTCTTCCTCCACTCCCTACCCTCCTCTGCATCCGCTCTTCCTCACTCCCTATCCTCCTCCGCACCCTCTCTTCCTCCACTCCCTATCCTCCTCCACATCCTCTCTTCCTCCACTCTCTATCCTCCTCCACATCCTCTCTTCCTCAGTCCCTATCCTCCTCCACATCCTCTCTTCCTCAGTCCCTATCCTCCTCCACATCCTCTCTTCCTCACTCCCTATCCTCCTCCACATCCTCTCTTCCTCACTCCCTATCCTCCTCCACATCCTCTCTTCCTCAGTCCCTATCCTCCTCCACATCCTCTCTCACTCCCTATCCTCCTCCACATCCTCTCTCACTCCCTATCCTCCTCCACATCCTCTCTCACTCCCTATCCTCCTCCACATCCTCTCTTCCTCCACTCTCTATCCTCCTCCACATCCTCTCTTCCTCAGTCCCTGTCCTCCTCCACATCCTCTCTTCCTCAGTCCCTATCCTCCTCCACATCCTCTCTTCCTCACTCCCTATCCTCCTCCACATCCTCTCTTCCTCACTCCCAATCCTCCTCCACATCCTCTCTTCCTCAGTCCCTATCCTCCTCCACATCCTCTCTCACTCCCTATCCTCCTCCACATCCTCTCTCACTCCCTATCCTCCTCCACATCCTCTCTCACTCCCTATCCTCCTCCACATCCTCTCTCACTCCCTATCCTCCTCCACATCCTCTCCTCCTCCACTCCCTATCCTCCTCCACTCCCTGTCCTCCTCCGCATCCTCTCTTCCTCAGTCCCTATCCTCCTCCACATCCTCTCTCACTCCCTATCCTCCTCCACATCCTCTCTCACTCCCTATCCTCCTCCACATCCTCTCCTCCTCCACTCCCTATCCTCCTCCACTCTCTGTCCTCCTCCGCATCCTCTCTTCCTCAGTCCCTATCCTCCTCCGCATCCTCTCTTCCTCAGTCCCTGTCCTCCTCCGCATCCTCTCTTCCTCAGTCCCTATCCTCCTCCGCATCCTCTCTTCCTCAGTCCCTATCCTCCTCCGCATCCTCTCTTCCTCAGTCCCTATCCTCCTCCGCATCCTCTCTTCCTCAGTCCCTATCCTCCTCCACATCCTCTCTTCCTCACTCCCTATCCTCCTCCGCATCCTATCCTTCTCTGCACTCTCACTTCGTCTGCATCCTCTCCTCCTCTGTATCCTATCCTTCTCTTCCCCTACCCTCCTCTACACCCTACCCTCCTCTTCACCCTACCCTCCTCTTCACCCTACCCTCCTCTTCACCCTACCCTCCTCTGCATCCTATCCTTCTCTTCCCCTACCCTCCTCTGCACCCTACCCTCCTCTACACCCTACCCTCCTCTTCACCCTACCCTCCTCTTCACCCTACCCTCCTCTTCACCATACCCTCCTCTGCACCATACCCTCCTCTGCATCCTACCCTCCTCTGCACCCTACCCTCCTCTGCACCCTATCTCCTCTGCACCCTACCCTCCTCTGCACCCTACCCTCCTCTGCACCCTATCTCCTCTGCACCCTACCCTCCTCTGCACCATACCCTCCTCTGCACCCTACCCTCCTCTGCACCCTACCCTCCTCTGCACCCTACCCTCCTCTGCACCATACCCTCCTCTTCACCCTACCCTCCTCTGCACCCTACCCTCCTCTGCACCCTACCCTCCTCTGCACCCTATCCTCCTCTACACCCTACCCTCCTCTGCAACTTATCTTCCTCGGTACCCTATCCTCCTCTGCATCCTACCCTCCTCTGCACCCTATCTAAGACCTTTGCATCTTTCCTGGAGTGCGGTGCCCAGGATCTTCAGCCAAACACCAACCGTGGCTCAGCGGATAGCATTCTTGCCTCTCGAGTCCAAAGTTCCTGGGTCGAAGTTGCACTCCAGGGCTTGAGCGCAAAAAGCAAGGTTGACTGACATTCCAGCGCAGTACTGAGGGAGCGCTGAACTGTCGGGGGGCACCATCTCTCAGATGAGACATTAAATGGTGGCGTTTACCTACTCAGGTGTTTGTAAATGAAGCCATGGTCACGAGCTATTTCAAAATAGAGCAGGGGGTTGTCTCTGCTGGTGATCTTTGAAGAACCAATACCCACTGTCAATAAAGGGGAACTGGTGGATGTGCTGTACTAGATTTTTGGAAGGTATTGGGTAAGGTGCCACATCAAAGGTTATTGTGGAACATAAAAGCTCATGGTGCAGGCGGTAACATATCGATGTTGATAGAAGACTGGCTGGCTAACAGGAAGCAGAGAGTAGGCATAAATGGGTAATTTTCTGTGCCACAGAGATCAATGCTGGAGCCTCAACTCTTTACAATTCATATAAATGACTTGGGTGAAGGGACCCAAGGTATGGTTGCTAAATTTGCTGATGATATAAAGGTGGGTCGGAAAGTAAATTATGAAGAGGACATCAGGAGACTACAAAGGGACATAGGTAGGTTATGTGAGTGGGCAAAGATCCAGCAAATGGAACACGACATGGGAAAAAGTGAAATTGTCCATTTTGGCAGGAAGAATAAAAAATAATATCTAAATGGTGAGAGATTGCAGAGCTCTGAGACGCAGAGGGATCTGGGTGTCCCAGTGCATGAATCACAAAAGGTTCGTATGCAGGGACAGCAGGTAATTAGGAAAGCGAATGGGATGTTATTGTTTATTATGAGGGGGGATTGAATACAAAAGTCGGGAGGTTAAGCTTCAGTTGTACAGGGCACTGGTGAGACCACATCTGGAGCACTGTGTACAGTATTGGTCTCCTTATTTAAAGAATGATGTAAATGCGGTGGAAGCCGTTCAGAAAAGGTTGACCAGACCAATACCAGGGATGGGCAGCCTGTCTTATGAGGGAAGGTTGGACAGGCCGGGCTTGTATCCGCTGGAATTTAGAAGAGTAAGAGGCGACTTGATTGAAACATATAAGATCCTGAGGGGTCTTGACAGGGCGGATATGGAGAGGATGTTTCCTCTCGTGGGAGAATCTAGAACTCGGGATGGGGGTCATGGTATAAAAATAATGAGGTCGCCCATGTAGGACGGAGACGAGGAGAAATTCTTTCTCTCAGAGGGCGGCGAGTCTTTGGAAATCTCTTCCTCGAAAGGCGGTGGGAGCGGAGTCTAGGAATATTTTTAAGGCAGAGTGGGATGGATTCTCGATAAGCAAGAAGGGGGTGAAAGGTTATCGGGGGTGGGGAGGGTCGGCTGGAAAGTGGAGTCGAGGTCACCATCAGATCAGCCGTCATCTTATTGAATGACGGAGCAGGATGGAGGTGCCAAGCGGTGGCCTCTTCCTGCTCCTACCTCATACGTTCGTTTAACGAAAGCAAAACACTGCGAATGCTGGACGTCTGAAATAAAAACCAGAAAGCGCGGGGAAAAAACCCCTCAGCAGACCTGGCAGCACCTGTGGAGGGAGAAACATGGAGTTTTAATGTTTCTAGTCCAATATGACTTTTCGGAGCCCCGTTGACCCTGCTAATTCCTCCTGACTAACATCTGGGGGGCGAGTGCCAAAATTGGGAGAACAGCCTCAGACTAGTCAAGCAACAGCCTGACATAGTCATCCTCACGGATTCGCACCTTACAGACAAAGTCCCAGGCTCCACCACCACCGTCCCAGGGTATGTCCTGTCCCACCGGCAGGACAGGCCCAGCAGAGGTGGAGGCACAGCGGTATACAGTCCAGAGGGAGTTGCCCTGGGAGTCCTCAACATCGACTCAGGACCCCATGAAGTCTCATGGAATCAGGTCAAACACAGGCGAGGAAACCTCCTGCTGGTTACCACGTACCGCCTTCTCTCAGCTGGTGAATCAGTGCTCCTCCATGTTGAACACCACTTGGAGGAAGGACTGAGGGTGGCAAGGGTGCAGAATGTACCCTGGGTGGGGGACTTCAATGTCCAGCACCAAGAGTGGCTCGGTAGCACCACTACTGACCGAGCTGGCTGAGTCCTAAAGGACACAGCTGCTAGACTGGGCCTGCGGCAGGTGGTGAGGGAACCAACAAGAGGGCAAAACATACTTGACCTCATCCTCACCAACCTGCCTGCCGCAGATGCATCTGTCCATGACAGTATCGGTAGGAGTGACCACAGCACAGTCGTTGTGGAGACGAAGTCCCGCCTTCACATTGAGGATACTCTCCATTGTGTTGTGTGGCACTACCACCATGCTAAATGGAATAGATTTCGAACAGATCTAGCAACTCAGACTGGGCATCCATGAGGCGCTGTGGGCCATCAGCAGCAGCAGAACTGTACTCAAACACAACCTATAAACTCATGGCCCGGCACATCCCCCACTCCACCATTACCATCAAGCCAGGGGATCAGCCCTGGTTCAATGAACAGTGCAGGAGGACATGCCAGGAGCAGCACCAGGCATACCTAAAAATGAGGTGTCAGCCTGGTGAAGCTATAACACAGGACTACTTGTGTGCCAAACAGCATAAGCAGCAAGTGATAGACAGAGCTAAGCGATCCCACAACCAACGGATCAGATCTAAGCTCTGCAGTCCAGCCACATCCAGTGGTGAATGTTGGTGGACAATTAAACAACTCACTGGAGGCTCCACAAATATCCCCATCCTCAATGATGGAGGAGCCCAGCACAGCAGTGCAAAAGATAAGGCTGAAGCATTTGCTACAATCTTCAGCCAGAAGTGGCAAGTGGATGATCCATCTCGGCCTCCTCTGGAGGTCCCAGCATCACAAATGCCAGTCTTCAGCCAGTTCGATTCACTTCATGTGATATCAAGATATCAACAGCTGAAGGCACTGGATACTGCAAAGGCTATGGGCCCTGACAATATTCCGGCAATAGTACTGAAGACTTGTGTTCCAGAACTAGGTGCGCTTCTAGCCAAGCTACTGCATTACAACTGCAACACTGACTATGTGGAAAATTGCCCAAGTATGTCCTGTACACAAAAAGCAGGGCAAATCCAAACCAGCCAGTTACCTCCCTATCAGTCTACTCTCCGTCAACAGTAAAGTGATGGAAGGGGGTCATCAACAGTGCTATCAAGCGGCACTTGCTTAGCAATAACCTGCTCACTGATGCTTAGTTTGGGTCCTGAGTGAGGGCCACTCAGCTCCTGACCTCATTACAGCCTTGGTTCAAACATGGACAAAAGAGCTGAACTCCCGAGGTGAGGCGAGAGTGACTGCCCTTGACATCGAGGCCGCATTTGACCGAGGTGTGGCATCAAGGAAACCTGGAAAAATCGGAGAAAGTGGGAATCGGGGGAAAACTCTCCCTTGGCTCAGTCATACCTAGCCCAAAGGAAGATGGTTGTGGTCATACAGAACTTGAGAGCTGCTGATAAAAAAAGGCATGTTGAAGCTTTTTGTCTTGCACTCATCAGGACACTCCGCCAGAAAGCAACAATTTATACTGCATGGGAAGAGAGTGCTGACTGGTTGGAAAATGGACTCTGATTGGTGGAGGCTTTGCCATGGCGAATGCGCCAGCTGATGGTGACTGGCAGTTAACTGCCAGCATTGTTTGAAATTTAAACTGGGCAGCCTGACCCTGATTGGTCAAGGCATTGATGCACCAGTCTGAAAGGGTCGTCACTTGCACCCCTGGAAAGCGCCCAGTCTCAGGTTACCCTAGACGGGCAAGGTATCTCAAAAACACTTTGAGTCACAGGTGAAGCTGTCTGCTTCACGCTGCCACCATGTAGCAGCAACAACAAGCGGTATTCGCCGGTGTGAAAGCCGCTGATGTCCCAGAGGGAGTCATAGCTGCTCCCTCATCAGAGAGAGATGACCGGTGGTGAACTCAACCTGAGGGTCACCATGCCTCAGGCGAGAAGGCATGGTGGCCTCAGCTGGTACAGGGATTGAGCCCACGCTGTTGGCGTCACACTGCATCACGAACCAGCCGTCCGGCCAACTGAGCTGACCAAACCCTCATGCACCACTAAATCACAGAATCACACAGTGCAGAAGAGGCCCTTCGGCCCATCGAGGTCTGCACCGACATGTGAGAAACACCTGACCTACCTACCTACCTAACCCCATTGACCAGCGCTCGGCCCCATAGCCTTGAATGTTAGGACGTGCCGAGTGCTCATCCAGGTACTTTTTAAAGGATGTGAGACAACCCGCCTCCACCACCCTCCCAGGCAGCGCATTCCAGACTGTCACCACCTTCTGGGTAAAAATGTTTTTCCTCACATCCCCCCTAAACCTCCTGCCCCTCACCTTGAACTTATGTCCCCCTCATGACTGCCCCTTCAACTAAGGGGAACAGCTGCTCCCTATCCACCCTGTCCATGCCCCTCATAATCTTGTACACCTTGATCAGGTCGCCCCTCAGTCTTCTCTGCTCCAACGAAAACAACCCGAGTCTATCCAACCTCTCTTCATAACTTAAATGTTTCATCCCAGGCAACATCTTGGTGAATCTCCTCTGCACCCCCTCCAGTCGAATCACACTCTTCGGTGCTGTCGCCAAGCCTAAAAGATGTCCTGCCCGTCACAAGGGTGAGCAATTGTGGCGCATGAACCTCAGCGCCAGTGTGACACTAGGTATGCGGGCCGTGTGCCCCCAAAGACTGGCAGGTCGTATCAAACAGCGCATCCCAGATGTTGCTCACAACAGGCAAGGGTACAGGCTGTACCCAACCAGCCTGGGCTTGCAAAAATCCAAAGCACGGTGTCCAACGTTAGACGTGATTCTGCGATTGGGACAGCACTTACTAAATAACCCTCAGTGCGCTAAGAATTATGCTGACAACCAGTTTAAGATTGTCAGTCGGGCACGCGGTGTGACACGTTTGCCTGTACTGGAAGCTACACACGTTAATACACAGGGCCCTCTCCTTTGCAGACAGGGAGGACATGTACACACCCACTGAGCCTGTATCAGCCGAAACAAAATACGTGACAGAAGAGGAGGGATTGAGCAGTTTAGGCCTATACTTGCTCGAGTTTAGAAGGATGAGAGGAGATCTAATTGAGGTATATAAGACACTAAAGGGGACAGACAAAGTAGACGTGGAGCGGACGTTCCCCCTTGTGGGGCATTCCAGAACGAGAGGCCATAGTTTGAGGCTAAGGGGCGGTCGATTTAAATCAGAGACGAGGAGGGAATTACTTTTCCCAAAGGGTGGTGAATCTGTGGAATTCACTACCTCAGAGCGCAGTGGATGCTGGGACACTGAATAAATTTAAGGAGGAGATAGACAGATTTTTAATTAGTTAACGGGTTGAAAGGTTACGGGGGGGTGGGGGGAAGAGGGCGGGAAATTGGAGTTGAGGCCGAAATGAGATCAGCCACGATCGTAATGAATGGCGGGTCAGGCTCGAGGGGCTGAATGGCCTCCTCCTGCTCCTGGTTCTTATGTTCTTATGCAGTAGTCATGGTTTTATTTAGCGTGTAATGTACCTTTAAGAATAACCCATGTCAGGTAAGGTTGCATGACCTGTAGCAACCAATAGGAGAGCAGCTCAGGCGACCTCAGCGGTCAGCGTAGAGATGGAGTTAGAACGGAAAGCACAGGTGCAGTTGCTGCTGAGCGTATTGCAAACAGGCTCCCTTCAGGCAATGATCAGCACGTCACGTCCCAGAGGCCCTGAGGGAAAAGGAGGTGGCGGATCCTGTCCGATGGTTTCCCCAAGCAGACTGTCAAAGTCATTTGGCAGAATGCCTCATCGCCAGGGCTTTCCAACAAGCACCAAGACGTAGCCTGGCTGGTGGTGAGAAAGGCCCTCCCTGTCAGATCCTTCCTACACGCCAGGAGTCTCACCCCCTCTGCACATTGCCCTCGAGGTGGCTGTGGTGGGGGAAGAGACTGTTGTTCACCTCCTTGTGGATTGTGCCTTTGCAAAGAAGGTCTGGAGAGAGATGCAATGGTTCCTGTCGAGGTTCATCCCGAGCAGAGCTGTGACACAGGACTCTGTGCTCTACGGGCTGTTCCCAGGGATACACACCGAAACAAGCATCAACTGCAGCTGGAGGATCATCAACTCAGTGATAGTTCTTTGGTCTGCCTGAAACTTGTTGGTCTTCCAGCGCAAAGAGTTGTCCCCGACCGAGTGTTGCAGACTGGCACATTCCAAGATCCAGGACTATGTGCTGAGGGACGCACTAAAGCTTGGGGCAGCCGCCGCAAAGGCCCAATGGGGGAAGGGTCGCTGTCCAAGACCTTTCAGCCATAGTGCACCGAGGGGCTGGGAATTGTATAGGCCCCTTGAGCTGTGTGACTCAGAAGGAATGTGCGCAGTGAATATTACATGTATCATAATTGTACTGAAGCACCTCAGAGTGCAACATGATCCATGTAGATAACTTAAATGCCATTGCACTGTCTGTCTGTAATGGCCATGTTGAAATGTCTGTAATGTTCATTGGTTGTATTGAAGCCCCTCATGATCTATGTGGAAAAGTTGAATCTGATTGCACTTTTTGTGATGGCCGTTTTGAAATGTTTTGTCATGTCCTTTCAGATATTTCATGAATAAAGTTTATTTTTCCAAAAAAAAAAATTGCAAGTAAACTTGAAGTTTCCACCAAAGAGGTGTCTGCAGATCAACCCTATCATTAATAGCACAACCCCGCCACCCTACAGCAAACTGGCGACGAGGATCCACGGGATCCAATAACAGCCATTCACTGGCTCATTCCTCAAGGCAGTGCCTTCACCAATCAGGGTCAAGCTGCCCGGTTTAAATTTCGAACAATGCTTGGCAGTTAGCCCTCAGTCACCATCACTGGTGCATCCCTCATGGCAACGCCTCTACCATTCAGAGTCCACTTGCCAACCAATCAGCACTCTCTTTACCTACAGTATAAATTGTTGTTTTCCCCCTAAATTAGTATTCTTGCAAAGTGTCCTCATGAGCGTGAGACAAAAATCTTCAATGTCTCTTTCTTCAGCAATGGTTGTGGTTGTTGGAAGTCGATCCTCTTAGCCCCGGGTCAGTGCCTCAAGAGTTCGTCAGGGTGGTGTCCTCGGCCCAACCATCTTCAGCTGCTTCATCAATGACCTTCCTTCCATCATAAGGTCAGAGGTGGGGATGTTCACTGATGATTGCACAATGTTCAGCACCATTCGTGACTCCTCAGATACTGAAGCAGTCCATGTCCAAATGCAGCAAGACCTGGACAATATCCAGGCTTGGGCTGACAAGTGGCAAGTAACATTCTCGCCACACAAGTGCCAGGGAATGACCATCTCCAACAAGAGAGAATCTAACCATCACCCCTTGACGTTCAATGGGCATTACCATCACTGAATCCCCCACTATCAACATCCTGGGGGTTACCATTGACCAGAAACTGAACCGGACCAGCCACATAAACACTGCGGCTACAAGAGCAGGTCAGAGGCTGGGAATCCTGCGGAGAGTCACTCACCTCCTGACTCCCCCCCAAAGCCTGTCCACCATCTACAAGGCACAAGTCAGGAGTGTGATGGGACACTCCCCCCACTTGCCTGGATGAGTGCGCCTCCCACAACACTCGAGAAGCTCGACACCGTCCGGGACAAAGCAGCCCCCGCTCGATCGGCACCCCATCCACCAACATTCACTCCCTCCACCACCGACGCACAGTAGCAGCAGTGTGTGTACCATCTACAAGATGCACCGCAGCAACTCACCGAGGCTCCTTCGACAGCACCTTCCAAACCCACGACCGCTACCGTCTAGAAGGACGAGGGCAGCAGACGCACGGGGAACACCCCCACCTGGAAGTTCCCCTCCGAGCCGCACTCGCCATCCCCACTTGGAAATATATCGGCCGTTCCTTCACTGTCGCCGGGTCAAAATCCTGGGAACTCCCTCCCTAACAGCGCGGTGGGTGTACCTACACCACAGGGGGCCGCAGCGGCTCAAGGAGGCAGCTCACCCACCGCCACCTTCTCGAGGGGGCAATTAGGGGCGGGTAATCCAAGCTGGCCGACGCCCGTGAAAGAATAAAAATGTGTCAGGGATTGCAGGCGGGGGTGGGGGGGGGGTGGGGTGCGTGACGAGGAGGGGGATGAGAGTAGGTTTACCGCAGGCCCATAGAGTGCTCTCCCAGGCTTCGATTAGGGCTGCTTCGTTGCTGCAGTTGCCATTGTAGGCCCACCTCTGACCAACAACCCCCTCCTCTCCCCCCCCCCCCCACCCCACACCCCACCCCCACCTCCCCCCGATCAGCCCAGCCCAGCCACACTCGTCCCCCCCCCCCCATCTCACCACCTACCCTTCAGCTTGGTGGGGGGTGGAGGGGGGGGGGGGGGTCAGCTCACTCGGCGCCGGCTGTGGGGTGCAGCCCTTGCCCTTCCCCCGCCCTGCCCTGCGGACCACACCGGGCCGGGGCACGTGGGTGGCCCGAACCTCGGGGGGGGGGCGATGCCACAAGATTTGACCCCCGAGACCGATTCTGAGGCACAGCAGGGAAAGGCGCCGCGGGTACCAGTCGTGACCGATGGGGGAGGTGGGGCGGGGGGGGCAGGGGTGGGGGGGGTTGTAGCCCCATCACAAAGGGAGCCCGTCATTTGCCGGGTGGGTGGTCAGGAGAGCGGTGGGGGGGGGGGGGGGGGGGGGGTGCGGGTGGTGGGGGAGGTCATTCAGAATTCCCAGGTTTTTCAGGTTGAACTCCGTGGGGGTTTGCGGGGAACCGATCGCAATCCGGGGCCTGTCTCGCCGCTCAGCCTGGGGTACGCTGCGTGGCGCCATCCGCTCTTGAAGGTCACGGCAGATTGAAGCGTTGGCCGGAGCTGGGATTTTGACTGGTTTGTTGCCTGGCCACTCGGCAGAGGAATTTTCTGGCGCTGAGCTCACGGGGAAGCTGCCCGCGATTCCAAGGCTCATCCCGGTGACGCGGGATTTACAGGCACTGAATTGTTCGCTTTTACCCGCTGTGCGCTGTACAGGTACAGGAGCTGATACACACACACACACACACACACACGCACATGCACACACACTGACACATACACACACACACATGCATGCACATGCATTCACACGCACACACACACGTACCATGTACACACTAATACACTCACACACACACACATGTACACACACATGCACACACTGACACACACACAGACACATACACACACACACACATACGCTCATACACACACATACACACACACACACACACTGACACACACACACACACACGCACACATGCACATACACACTCATGTACACAGGCACACACACATGCACACACACACGCACATGTATGCACACATACACAAACACACACATACACAAACACACATGTATTCACACATACACAGACACTCGCACATGTACACACACACAGACACGGACACTCGCACACGCACACGCACAGACATACACTCATACGCACACACACACACACACACACACACACACATACACACTGGCACACACACACTCACGCACATGCACACACATACAGACACACACACACACTCATGCACACAGACACACACACGCACAGGCTTTACAACACCAGGCAAAAGTGAATTATTCCCTTCTTCATGCCATGTACTGCATGTGTTATTACAATCCGGTTAGGGGCTAGTAACATTTTGTTTACAGTGGACAAAAGTTTGAAATTCTTTCCCCACTTGGAGATTAAAACCACAATATCCCACAGTTTTAAACAAACAAAATAACCTTCACTCCACAAAGTCAGAAAAGTAAAACAGTTTTCAATATCTAGCTTATACTCTAAGGTTCAGAATTATCACGAGGTACAAATGAATTAACAGGCAAACTGTTGTCAAGCACACCGCGTGGCACATTAAGTGGCAGACACGACCAAGGCCGATGCCATGGATTTCTCCACAACCCATCCAGACGTCAGTGACCACTGTGAGTCACAAAATCTCATTAAAATTCTGCCTCCCTCGTGAGGGATTTCAGTTCTTCACTTTTGAAGATTCAGCCTCTGAATTCCCTCAACAGCTGCTCCAACTCAGATTGCTTCAGTGACTGCACACCTCCTGATAGTTCAATCTCTTCTCCTGAGATTGCATTCCACAGGATTCACAAAGCTGCATTCCTGCCTCTAATTACCAACACAATTCCAGTTCTTTTTCAGATCACTAGTTTCACAAAGCTGACACTGCCCATGGGTTTCTCTGAACTCCAGACTCCAGGCTGCACCAAGCTATAAATGGCTTCCAGGGCTTCTTCTGAGCTCTAACCCTCTGCAACGTGGAATCAGTGACATTCCATCACTTCCTCGGCTCCCCAGGGCTTCTCTGAGCCCCTAACTGCCTGGAGGCTGCTAACAGCTCCCAGGGCTTCTCTGTGAGCTGCAGAACACATGAGGTCCAAAACTGCCACCAAACCCCTTCTCCTAGCAAACATACAGATAAATTGAAACCAGAGAACCACCTCCACCCATCTCCACGATGACGTAGCCTTTCAGGGTTCACCAAATGCTTTTGAACTACTTTAACTTTCACTCCCAAATAAAAACATCTCTTTGGACTGCACTGCTTTGCAAGCAGTGTAGACATCATGTCTCCAGTTCTCCAGCTAAGCAAGCCCACCCGCTCTTTTATGGTTCCACGTCTTCTATTCTGATTCAATTAAACGAGCATGCTGACCTGCTATTCTCCTTAAGGTGTTCTGGTAATCCCTAACGCCCAGCATCTTAGTTACCTTACCTTCACAACAGGTATCCTCCCAGAACTAAATATTACCTCCAAAATATTAACTTGAACCATGAACTAGGTAACTCATCACAATGTACAAATAGGGCAGTGGCTCTCTATGAGGAGATGGTGGTGTAGTGGTAATGTCATTGGGCTGGTAACCCAGAGACCCAGGCTAATGATTGGGGGGGGGGGTTCATGGGTTCAAATCCCACCCATGGCAGCTGGTGCACTTTAAATTTAGTTGACAAATCTGGATTATCAAGCGCTTCTCGGTGATGGTGACCATGACAACCATCGCTGACTGGCGTAAAAAACCCCATCTGGTTCACTGATGCTCCCCTTTAGGGAAGGGGGAAAATCTGCCATCCTTACCCGGTCTGGCCCTACACGTGACTCCAGACCCCCCCACCCCCCCTCATCAACCACAGCGATGTGGTTGACTCTTAACTGCCCCTCAGGAATGGCCGAGTGAAACCACTCAGACCAAGGGGCAATTAGGGATGAGCAAGAAACGCCCATGTCCCGTGAAAGAATAAAGAAGGGAATGACACGCAGGAGTTGACCCTGAGGGGTACACACAGGGCTGGGCAGCACCAGGCCAGAGCGAACCACCCCTTTCCAACTGCTGAGGTGCCGCAGTCTAGTCCCTGGCCGGAAGTTCAATCTCCCTCACCGACCACTTCTCCGCGGTGGACGGTGATGTCCAACTTGTCTCCCCCCTGCCCCCCTTTGCCCCTGGGTTGATCTTGCCCCCCCCCCCCCCTTCAACTCCACACCTGCCCCCCAAGCCTCAACCTTCAGTTCATCGCTGCTCCCAAACTGAGCCCGCCACGGGTCCGCCGACTGGGTGCCATCGCGGGACCACCGGGATTCGACCGTGGGCTCCCTCCTCTACGCTCCCTGTTTCTGAACCGGGACAGAGCAGCCCGCTCTCGGTCTGGAAGCGGCCTTCCCCGGGACTCCACTCTCCCTGCGTCCACCACATCCACGCGCACTTTACGGTTGCCCCCCCCCCCAACCCCCCCCACCCCCGCTACCCCCACTCCCCTCCAGATCCAAATCCATCACCCCTTCTTCTCTTTACGTCTCCTAGGCCCCTCTCTCCCAACGTTGTGCCTCCTATCATTTCGCCCGTGTCAAGTAGCCTGCTTTCCCAGCTGCTCACCGCAACACTTCAGCACTCCTCAAACTCCCCTCAGACAAGCTCTACAGGCTCCCTCTGTGTCTCTTGTGAAGTGCTTTGCCGGGGTAAGAAAACGCAGGATGATGAGCCTTTTAAGACAAGGAAGTATTCAATGAACGGCATGATGCTAGGAAGTTCTGAGGAACAAAGGGACCTTGGTGTGTGTGTCCATAGATCTCTGAAGGCGGAGGGGCATGTTAGTGGGGGTGGTGAAAAAGGCATATGGGACACTTGCCTTTATCAATCGAGGCCTAGATGACAAAAGTAGGGAGGTCATGTTGGAGTTGTACAGAACCTAGGTGAGGCCACAGCTGGAGTACTGTGTGCAGTTCTGGTCGCCACATTATAGGAAGGATGTGATTGCACTGGAGGGGGTGCAGAGGAGATTCACCAGGATGTTGCCTGGGATGAAACATTTAAGTCATGAAGAGAGGTTGGATAGACTTGGGTTGTTTTCGTTGGGGCAGAGAAGACTGAGGGGCGACCTGATCGAGGTGGACAAGATTATGAGGGGCATGGACAGGGTGGATAGGGAGCAGCTGTTCCTCTTAGTTGAAGGGTCAGTCACGAGGGGGACACAAGTTCGAGGTGAGGGGCAGGAGGTTTAGGGGGGATGTGAGGAAAAACCTTTTTACCCAGAGGGTGGTGAGGGTCTGGAATGCGCTGCCTGTGAGGGTGGTGGAGGCGGGTTGCCTCACATTCCTGTAAAAAGTACCTGGATGAGCACTCGGCACGTCCTAACATTCAAGGCTACGGGGCCGAGCACTGGTCAATGGGGTTAGGTAGGTAGGTCAGGTGTTTCTCACGTGTCGGCGCAGACTCGATGGGCCAAAGGGCCTCTTCTGCAACTGTGTGATTCTGTGAACTAGGTTTCTCTGAAAGAGAGAAAGAGAGAGATTTTAAATGGAAAACTCCAGAGTTAAAGAATAATAGAGCCAGGAGAATTCCGACCGAAGGCTTTTTTTTCGATCTTTAATGGGATGTGGGCCTCTCTGTCCAGGCCCAGCAGTTATTACCCCATCCCTAATTGCCCCCTTGAGAAGGTGCTGGGTGAGCCGCCTTCTTGAGCCGCTGCAGTCCCTGTGGTGTAGTTACACCCACCGTGCTGTTAGGGAGGGAGTTCCCAGGATTCTGACCCGGCGACAGTGAAGGAACGGCCGATATATTCCCAAGTCGGGATAGCGAGTGTGGCTCGGAGGGGAACTTCCAGGTGGTGGTGTTCCCCATGTGTCTGCTGCCCTCGTCCTTCTAGACGGTAGCGGTCGTGGGTTTGGAAGGTGCTGTCGAAGGAGCCTCAGTGAGTTGCTGCAGTGCATCTTGTAGATGGTACACACACTGCTGCTACTGTGCGTCGGTGGTGGAGGGAGTGAATGTTGGTGGATGGGGTGCCGATCGAGCGGGGGCTGCTTTGTCCTGGATGGTGTCGAGCTTCTCGAGTGTTGTGGGAGCCGCACTCATTCAGGCAAGTGGGGGGAGTATCCTATCACACTCCTGACTTGTGCCTTGTAGATGGTGGACAGGCTTTGGGGGGAGTCAGGAGGTGAGTGACTCGCTGCAGGATTCCCAGCCTTTGACCTGCTCTTGTAGCCACAGTGTTTATATGGCTGGTCCGGTTCAGTTTCTGGTCAATGGTAACCCCCAGGATGTTGATAGTGGGGGATTCAGTGATGGTAATGCCATTGAACGTTAAGGGGTGATGGTTAGATTCTCTCTTGTTGGAGATAGTCATTGCCTGACACTTGTGTGGCGTGAATGTTACTTGCCATTTGACAGCCCAAAGCCTGGATATTGTCCAGGCCTTGCTGCATTTGGACATGGACTGCTTCAGTACCTGAGGAGTCGCGAATGGTGCTGAACATTGTGCAATCATTAGTGAACATCCCCACTTCTGACCTTATGATGGAAGGAAGGTCATTGATGAAGCAGCTGAAGATGGTTGGGCCGAGGACACTACCCTGAGGAACTCCTGCACTGATGTCCTGGAGCTGAGATGATTGGCCTCCAACAACCACAACCATCTTCCTTTATTAAAAGCAAAATATTGCGGATACTGGAAATCTAGAACAAAAACAAAAATATCTGGAAAAACTCAGCAAGTCTGACAGCATCTGTGGAGAGGGACAGAGTTGACGTTTCGGGTCCATATGACCCTTCATCAGAACTAAGACATGTTGAAATTAAATTAAATATAAGCTGGTAGAAGCTGGGTGGGACAGGAAAGCTCGATAGGGGGCCAGTGATAGGTGGAGGCCGAGAAGAGATTGCCAAAGATGTCATAGACAAAAGGACAAAGGGGTGCTGACGGTGATGATATTATCTAAAGGATGTGCTAATGGGGACATTAAGGGAAGCAAGCTAGTGGCAGATGGCTCTAGTGGGGGTGGGGTGGGGGGAAGGGATCGAAATGGGCTAAAAGGTGGAGATAAACAATAGATCGAAATAAATTTAAAAATAGGAGGGAAGAGAAAAAAATAGTTGTAAAAAATAATTATAAATTATTGGAAAAAGGGGATCAGAAAGGTGTGAGGGTGGAGGAGAGAGTTCACGATCTGAAATTATTGAACTCACTATTCAATCCGGAAGGCTGTAAAGTGCCTAGTCGGAAGATGAGGTGCTGTTCCTCCAGTTTGCGTTGAGCTTCACTGGAACAATGCAGCAAGCCAAGGATGGACATGTGGGCATGAGATCAGGGTGGAGTGATAAAATGGCAAGCGACAGGGAGGTTTGGGTCATGCTTATGGACAGACCGAAGGTGTTCTGCAAAGTGGTCACCCAGTCTGCGTTTGGTCTCTCCAATGTAGAGGAAACCACATCGGGAGCAGCGAGTGCAGTAGACTAAATTGAGGGAAGTGCAAGTAGAAATGCTGCTTCACTTGAAAGGAGTGTTTGGGCCCTTGGATGGTGAGGGGGAGGGGGAAGTGAAGGGGCAGGCGTTGCACCTTCTGCAGTTGCATGGGAAGGTGGCGTGGGAGGGGGTTGAGGTGTAGGGGGTGATGGAGGAGTGGACCAGGGCGTCACGGAGGGAACGACCCCTGTGGAATGCCGACAGGGGGGGGCGGGGGTGAAAGGAAGATGTGTTTGGTGGTGGCATCATGTGCTCTGTATGACTCCAACCAGCGGGGAGTTTACCCCCCTGATTCGCCCTGACTCCAGGTTTGCCGGGGCTCCTCGATGCCACACTCGGTCAAATGCGGCCTCGATGTCAACTCAACTCACTCTCACCTCACCTCGGGAGCTCAGCTCTTTTGCCCATGTTTGAACCAAGGGCTGCAAGGAGGTCAGGAGCTGAGTGTCCGATTTGTGATCAGCATCTGTCTTGGGTTTCGGGGTGTTAAAAGCCTAACAGGCGCGGAAAGAAAGTGGATTTAAGGAGTTCGGCTTAGCTTATGAGGTTCGCTCTGCTTTTCGTACCTTTAACTCGACCGACCGTTTAAAATGGAGCGTCATGATGAGGGTCCACTGTCTTCGAATCTGCTGCGCTAAAACTCTTTTGTATTAAACCCCTCATTCTTTAACGAATGCCTGGGGTTCAGGATCGCGAAGCAGCGCTAAAAACATGATCGGTCTCTGCCGAGGTCATGATGCTCTCCACCCCTTCCCATAGGTCCCATCGATGATGCCGCCGCCATGCGAGCCGCTGCCCTGATTGCCCCTTCCCCGCGCTCTCTCTCTCTCTCTCTCTCTCACAGGCCTTCACTGCTCCCACTGGGGGTCCAATCTCATCACCCTCCTTCCTGTAGCAACTGCCCCCCCCCCGCTCCTCCTGTTCCTGCAGACCCCGCCTCTGGAGCAACTACCCCTACCCCTCAACACATCTACCTCCACTACGCCCGTTCTACATGAGCGAGGCAACTTGCCACCCAGGCGTTTACAGCCGGCGATTGCATTGACCATTCAGGCCTTGACAGAAACCAGGCTGCCAGGGATCCCCCCCACCCCACCCCCGCTCTGAAAGGAGCCTCCCTGCCTGGTTGTGCCTCCCAACACTTGCCCCCACCCACCCCCACCCCACCCACCCCCGCCCCCTCCCCCCCCCACCCCCCCCCGCCACGCCAAGACTGCCAGCAGTGGCGATATGTACCTTCACAGCAAATCACACCTCAGATTATCCCTCCGTCCCTCTGGAGCCTTCTCCTTCTTTGAGTATCTCATCGCCAGCCTGTGACAGGTCTCACGCCACTTTCACCTCCCCACCTTGGACACTGTGCACAGCGACTCGTCACCCTCGGTGCTTTTGACCTCCTCCTCATCGTGCCTTCTCTTCCCTCAATTTGCTGCCCTCCCTTTATCTCTACCTCCGTACAAACCTCACTCCACTCCTCCCTTTCTTGTGTCGACCGTGTCCACCTTTCCAGTTCAGGAACCGAACCAGACCAGCCACACAAACACGGTGGCTACAAGACCAGGTCTGAGAGGCTGGGAATCCTGTGGAGAGTCACTCACCTCCTGACTCCCCCCCAAAGCCTGTCCACCATCTACAAGACACAAGTCAGGAGTGCGATGGGACACTCCCCCCCACTTGCCTGGATGAGGGCGGCTCCCACAACACTCGAGAAGCTCCACACCGTCCAGGACAAAGCAGCCCCCGCTCGATCGGCACCCTATCCACCAACATTCACTCCCTCCACCACCGACGCACAGTAGCAGCAGTGTGTGTACCATCTACAAGATGCACTGCAGCAACTCACCGAGGCTCCTTCGACAGCACCTTCCAAACCCACGACCGCTACTGTCTAGAAGGACGAGGGCAGGAGATGCACAGGGAACACCACCACCTGGAAGTTCCCCTCCGAGCCACACTCGCCATCCCAACTTGGAAATATATCGGCCGTTCCTTCACTGGTGCTGGGTCAAAATCCTGAAGCTTCCTTCCTAACTAAATAGTGATGTGTATCATGATGTAACAGTGACATCAGCTGTCCTGTGCTATAGACTCTGTAGAGGAGTTGGAATAGTCTGCGCACAAGAGAGGTACGCCTACCTAGTAGCCTGTCCTGTATTTAGTGTTAATAAAGCAATTTTAAAGTGACCTAGTTGAGTCAGACCTGAGTCACGCTCATGAGCAGAGGGAAACCTTCCCAGTACAGGTTAGGTCATAAGGTAGCCCATGCAACATGGTGGCAGCGGCAGTGCCACCAGTCTAACCACGTTTTGGCGTCATCGACCCACGGGGAGAAGTCAGGCGAAAAGTTCTTCAGGGAAAGAATTGGAAGGCTCACCTTGGTGAACGGCACACTGAGAATTGGCAGTGATGCCGGCGCCAGTCGAGCAGTCGCCAGTCTTCCCGCGGCCGTTCATAAACCTCAGAGGTCCACGGCGAGGCCGGCATTGGGGGCTGTGGGAAGAAAACCACTTCCTGAGGTCCCAAAGAGCGTCGGGTCTGCAAGTCAAAGGGCAGAAGCACCAGGTCAGTACACTCCTCTACGCAAGTGGGCTTGTTGCTGATGATGTCCTCCTGAGACGGTGGTGGGGGTGGTGGGGGTGGGGGGTGGGGCAGTACAAGAGACCTCCGCAGACTTCGAAACTGTCCTAAAAGCGTACTTCAGCCCAAAACGGAACCTTGATATCGAGCAAGTGGTTCAATACATTGAATTTATGGAACTAAATCGGGCTATCAACCATCGAGATACAGAGGCTTCGGGTGAGTTTGTTATTTGGGCAGGTCCAATAGCAGCAGCAGGCCCGCCCACACAAAAGCCCGCCTGAACGGGCGAAGGGGGCAGGAAATCCCACAGCGGCCAGCTTGAGGCGCTTACGCTGCACTGCTAAAAAAGCAGCACAGAAGGCAAGTTTGCCCAGCAGGGGGTGCAGGACCTTCCCGACGTGGAAAGGCAGGACGCTCCAAGCAGTTCTGCAAATCTAGAAATTTCACTCAAAGGAAGAAGGCAAGAGGACGCCCGTGAAGCACGGCGGGGGGGGGGTGGGGCTCAAGAAACTGGAAACAGCGGCAGACACTCAGGGACAGGGCTCCGCAGGAGAAATGAAGGATCAGGAACAAGGCTTTGGGTCAGTCGCTGCGGAAGCTAAAGTTTTTTAAAACCGGCTTCCGAGTCGAGACCGGAGCTGGCGTTAACCCTACCAGAGGATCGCCTGGAAGTTGCCGAAAACAGCAAGCCCCCGGCCGCCAAACGTTACATTGCAGGATCCGGGGGCGCGAACCTTCGAGTCAAAGGTCAGGTAGCCCACCAGCCTCCGTGCCAAGGGGGGGCAGGGTTGGGGGGGGGGTGGCGACAGGTTGTCGAGACCCCTCTGTGTCACCTTCAATCAAAAAGCGTATCTTTAGCGAGCGGAGACATATCAGTGCGCGGCTGGGCATTCTGGAAAGGTGATAGCGGAGCAGGCTTGAGGAGGCCGAGTGGCCTGCCCCTGCTCCTAATTCGCCTGGGGCCCCGGCAGCGGCACTGCAGACTTCACGCCCCGGAGCCAGCCGCGCCTCCCCTTGCCAAGCTGCTCCAGCGCAGCTGCGGCACTGGCACCTGCCCGGCTGGGCGGCAAGATGCCCCGGGCATGTGCCCCGTGCGCCACAAGCAGGGCACATTCAGGCGAGGCGGCAGAGGAGAGAAGCCAAGGGCTGGGCTCTTTGCGAGCTGGGCTCGCCCTGAAGTGGCGAGCGGGTTGGGCCGTGAAGGGGGTGGCCAGACATAAGGGAGCGGGGACGGGGGCCTACTCCTCCCCCCTTGACGAGTACCGGGTCCGGCTTCCACAGTCTTTCCCAAGGAGCCCTCGGTTCCCAGTGGGATGCCCGGCTGTACTTCAGAGATAAACCTCTGCGGGCGTGGGTCCAGTGTTTTAACTATGTCTTCTGATCTTAACGAACGGGCAGTTAGCTCAGGAGCGAGTCAATGGCTCGAAAGGGGCTTCACACCGCCTGCAAGGCTTGATCGCATGGTTGGCATCCCCTGGTTATCGTAGATCTTGTTGGGTAAGAGACAGTTTTGGTGACTGGATGCCTGTGCCCTTCCAGGGAAAATAACCCCAGTCAATCCAACCTATCCTCAAGGCTAAATCTCTCCAGACAAGGCAACGTCCTGGTAAACCCCCTTCTCTCTAGTGCAATCGTCATCCCTCCTATGGTGCGGATCCCAGAACTGCACACAATACGCTAGCTGTGGCCTGGCGGCGTTGGGTCCCTTGCTGTTTGTGGTATGTATAAACGATTCAGACTCGAATGTCGGAGAGTTGGTCAGTAAGTTGGCGTTTGACATGAAAATTGGCGGGGTGGTAAGTAATGAGGAGGTTAGCCTTAGATTCCAGGAGGGTACAGATGGGCTGATCGACAGGCAAATGGAATTTAATCCGGATAAGTGTGAGGTGACGGACTGGGGCAGGACAAACAAGGCACCGGGAATACATGATGAATGGTAGGACCCTGGGAAGTACCGAGGATCAGAGGGACCTTGGTGTGCATGTCCACCGGTCCCTTAAGGTCGCGGGACAGGTAGATAAGGTGGGTAAGAAGGCATATGGGATACATGCCTTTATTAGCCGAGGCATAGAATATAAGAGCAGGGAGGTTATGCTGGAACTGTATAAAACACTGGTTAGGCCACAGCTAGAGTATTGCACGCAGTTCTGGGATCTGCATTATAGGAAGGATGTGATTGCACTAGAGAGAGAGAGAGCGCAGAGGAGATTTACCAGGATGTTGCCTGGGCTGGAGAGCTTTAGTTATGAGGAGAGATTGGATAGACGAGTGTTATTTTTCCCTGGACATGATTGAGGTGTATAAAATTATGAGGGGCACAGATAGGATAGAACAGGAAGGAACTTTTCCCCTTGGTGGAGGGATCAGTAACCAGGGCACATTGATTTAAGGTGAGTGGCAGGAGGTTTAGCAGGGATGTGAGGAAGAATTTTTTCACCCAGAGGGTGGTGGGAATCTGGAACTTGCTGCCTGAAAGGGCGGCAGAAGCAGAAACCCTCATAACATTGCAGAAGTATTTGGGTGTGCACTTGCGACGCTGTGGCATACAAGGCTACGGGCCTCGTGCTGGAAAGCGGGATTAGAATAGTTAGGTACTCGTTTGACCGGCGCAGACTCGATGGGCCGAAGGGCCTTTCTCCGTGCTGTAGACCTCAATGGCTCCATGGCTCTAAGATGGCCAGGAGGAAGGGTAATGGTTTTAATGGCTACCAAGTCGCCAAGGGTGGAGGTGAGGGTGTCGTTGAGCAAATCTGTGGCTGGGGAAGGGTCATGGTGAAGGGCGGTCCAAGGGCCAGGCTGGTGGGGACTTAGAGGAGTGCAGCTGGAAGTGAATTAGGGGGATAGTTTTCTTTATTCCAGAGGCAGACACAGAAACGTGGTTGGGCGGGGGCCGGGTGGTGGGTGGGCGGAGGGGGGCCGGGGTAGGAGGTGGGAGCGGCGAGCACATAGTGATACGGGGAAGTGATCAGGGATGGCTTACCCTTGTGTCCCCCTTGGCTGGTGCGTCTTTAACCAGGGGGCATTACCTCAGGGTAAGGGGGCAGGCCATTTGAGACCGAGACGAGAAGGAATTCCTTCCCTCGGAGGGTGGTGAATCTTTGGAATTCTCTACCCCTGAGGGCCGTGGAGGGCTCAGTCACTGAGCACGCTCAAGGCAGAGATCGATAGGTTTCTGGAGACTAACGGCATCAAGGGGTATGGAGATAGTGCAGGAAAAGCGGCTTTGGAGTAGATGATCGACCATGGCCTGGCTGAGTGGCGGAACAGGCTGGATGGGCCCAATGGCCTACTCCTGTTCCCACGTTTACACATTCATGAGCAGATGCGGCAGGGCTGCAGAACTTAGACCTGATGCATTGGCTGTTGGCTCGCCAAGCTCCGGACATAGCCCGCTGCTTCTGCTCCTGCCAATGCTAATGCCACCGGGCCACTCTTGGCGACGGGACATTGAAGATCCACCCTCCCCCCCCCCCCCCCCCCCCCCCCCCCGCCCCCCACCACCCCAGGGTACTCTCTGCGCCCTTGCCACTCTCAGGGCCTCTTCCAAGAGTCGTTCAACATGGAGGGGAGCACTGACTCGTCAGCTGAGGGAGGGGAGGGGCAGGGTGCGGCCAACAGGAAGTTTGCTCCCCCCGCGTTTGGCCTGATGACACAAGAACCTGGCAGGGGCCTGGAGCCCATTCTGAGGACTCCCAGGGCCGCTGCCTCCCCACTGCACCGCTGTGCCACTACTGACAACGCCCCAGGGGTGGCGGTGGAGGCGTCCGGGACACTGGCTGATTGCCACGATGCGCTGAGCGTGACTTTGTCCGGAACACAGGGAACAGGAGCAGGAGTAGGCCATTCGGCCCACTCGAGCCTGCCTCGCCATTCAACTACATCATGGCTGATCTTGCACCTCAACAACATTTCCCTGCATCATCGCCATTGATAGCTTTAATATCTAGAAACCTATTCCTCTCTCTCTTGGAACAAACCCCACAGCCCTTTGGGGCAGAGAGTTTAAAGGATTCGTTCGTCACCATCTTTGAGTGGAGAAATTCCTCCTCACCTCAGTCCTAAATGGCTGACCCCTTATTCCTTTATGCCCCTGGGTTCTGGACCCTCTTCCCAAACCGGGGTGGGTGGGGGGGAAATGTCTTCCCTGCATCTACCCTGTCAAGCCCTGTGAGAATTTCCCAAGTTTCAGTGATGTCACCCCTCGTTCTTCCAAACCCTAGTGAACACAGGCCCCGTCTCCTCAATCTCTCCGTCATCGGATAGTCTCGCCGTCCCAGGCATCAGTCTGGCGAGCCTCTGCTGCGCCCCCTCTATCGGAGGTACATCCTCCCTGAGCGAGTGGGGCCAAAAGCGTGCGCAATTCTCCAGGAGCGGTCTAACCGAGGTCCTACGCAATTGGCGCAGGGCCCCTTTGCTCCTGTGCTCAAATGCTGCTGTGATAAAGGTCAAGATATCATTTGCCCTCTGGATGGCTTGCTTGCTTGCGCCTGCACGTTAGCTTCCAGCGGCTCCTGAAACGAGGTCCCTTTGAGTAGCAACACTTCCCACTCTCTCACCGTTTAAGAAACGCTCTGCACCTCTGCTCCTTCCACCAAAGTGGACGACCTCACGCTATAGTCCCACGTTATAGTCCACCTGCCGTGTTCTGGCCCACTCGCTTAGGCCTCACTTGGCATCCCCATCACGACACCCATTCCCACCTAATTTTGTGTCATCCACAAACATGGAAATATCGCATTTGGCTCCCATGTCCAAAATCGTTGACGTAGATTGTGAACAGCCGTGGCGATCCTTGTGCTCGCCCACTAGTCACAGTCTGCCAACCTGAGGCTGGCCCGTTTATTCCTACTCTCTTTTTCCCTGCTGGCTAACCAATCGGCAAAATCCGTGCCAGTGTGTTACCACCCACACCCCCCCCCCCACCCTACTCCGTCCCACCTGCTCTAACCTTGTTTACCAACCTCCTGTGCGGGACCTCATCGAAAGCCTTCGGAAAATCTAGATACGCCACATCCACTGCTCCCCCCCTCATCTATCCTGCTGGTGACATCTCCAAAAAGCTGCTGGTGACATCTCCAAAAGGCTTGTCAAACGTGATTCCCCTTTCTCATAAACCCATGCAGACACTGCCCAATCGGATCATTATTTTCAAAGCGTCCAGTTATCGCATCCTTTATTGTAGGTTTTAGCATTTTTCCCTACTACTGACATCAGGATAACAGGCCTCTAGTTCCCCGATTTCTCTCTCCCTCCTTTCTTAAGTAGTGGGGTGACATTTTCCGACTTCCAACCTGCAGACACCTCTCCAGAATCTACAGAATTTTGGAAGATGACCACCAATGCATCCACTATCTCTCTGGCCGCCTCCTTCAACACTCCGGGGCATGTGGATCATCGGCTCCCAGGGATTTACCGGCTTTCAGCCCCATTAATTTCTCCAGCGCAACTTTTTTTTTTAAACAAACGCTGATTTTCTTTTCAATTTCCCATTCCCGCTCATCTCTTGATTCTCTGTTAACTCTGGGAGGTTTTGTGCATCTTCCTCAGTGAAGACAAACACAAAGCAATTATTTCGCTTCTCGACCACCTCCTGATCCTTGACCATAAACACTCCTGCCTTTGCCTGTAACGGACCCACGTTCGTCTTTGCTAATCTGTTCCTTTGCACGCCTGTGGAAGATTTTACTGTCTGTTACTTGCTAGTTTACGTTCATAATCTATTCTCCCTTTCTTCATCAGTTTTTTTCTTAAGAGTATAAAAATAGGGACGTGTTGTTGCAACTGTGCAAGGCATTGGTGAGACCCCACCTGGAGTACTGCGCACAGTTTTGATCCCCTTACTTGAGGAAGGATGTAGTTGCACTGGAGGCGGTTCTGAGGAGGTTCTTGGATTGATTCCAGAGATGTGGGGCTTGTCTTATGAGAAGAGATTGAGCAGTTTAGGCCTATACTCACTCGAGTTTAGAAGGATGAGAGGAGATCTAATTGAGGTATATAAGATGCTAAAGGGGACAGACAATGCGGACGTGGAGCAGACGTTACCCCTTGTGGGGCATTCTAGAACGAGAGGCCATAGTTTGAGGCTAAGGGGTGGTAAATTTAAGTCAGAGATGAGGAGGAATTACTTTTCTCAAAGGGTGGTGAATCTGTGGAATTCGCTACCTCAGAGCGCAGTGGATGCTGGGACGCTGAATAAATTTAAGGAGGAGGTAGACAGATTTTTAATTAGTTAACGGATTGAAAGGTTACGGGGGGGGGGGGGGGAGAGGGCGGGAAATTGGAGTTGAGGCCGAAATGATCGTAATGAATGGCGGGGCAGGCTTGAGGGGCTGAATGGCCTCCTCCCGCTCCTAGTTCTTATACTGGTCCTCTTTTGCTGAATTCTAAAATGTTCCCAATTCCCAGGCTTACTGCTTTGATTTTTGGCAACTTTATATGCCTCTTCCTGTGACCTAATGCAATCTTTGACTTCTTTTGTCGGGCCACGGTTGACTCACTTTTCCTGTTGGGCTTTTGTGCCTGAAAGGAATGTATATTTGTTGTAAACCATGTATCAGTTCTTAACCGTCATACAGTTAATGATATTTTCCTAACCTACCACAGCCAACTTGCCTCTCATATCTCCATAGTTTCAATTGTTTAGATTTAAGACCCTAGTTTCCAATTGAACCACACCGCTTTCAAGCTTAATGGAAAATCCTACCATGTTATGATCACTCTTCCCTAAAGGTTCTTTTACAACAAGACTATTGGTTAGTCTTTTCTCGTTAGGGCTAAAATAGCCTGTTCCCTAGTTGGTTCCTCAACATTCTGCTCTAGAAAACCATCTCATACACCATCCAGGAATTCGTCCCCCACAGCATTAGTACTCACCAGGTTTACCCAGTCTACGTGTAAATTGAAGCCTCCCATGATTGCTGAATTACCCTTGTTACCTGCACTGCTAATTTCCTGATTTACCCCGTGCCCAATAAAACTGCAACTGTTTGGTGGGCTTATAAATAACTGCTACCAACGTGTGCCTCCCCTTGCTGTACCCAAACAGATCCCACACCTCGGTCTTCCGATCCAAGGTCCTCCCTCGCTAACGTGGGCACTTTTTACCCAAATATTGAGAGGTTTGTGCATCGTGTCCCTGCGAACACAGTCCATTTTCGACCGACAGATAAAGCGAAAGATGGCTCGGGTGATCGCCGGCACACAGGAGGGAGGAATGGGCCAGGCCGGCGCCACCGGGAGTGTCTCACCCCGGCTGGCCAGGTTCTTACCGGAAATGGAGAGGGAGCGTCGCTCCCACACGCCCAGCCGCTCGCTCCTTCCAGAGTCTAACGCGTGACCTGGTCCCTCCGAACCATATCCCCAGCACCTACAGGCTGTCTGACCTGACAGTGAAGGGGACAAAGGATCGGTCAGCCCAGTTCCCAAAGAACATGGCCTCGCTCTTGCCACGATTTTCCTTGGCTCCCAAGGCCAGTTCGAACTGGTCGCAGATGTGGATCAGTCTGCGCACTGACAGCGGATCCGAGCAGAAGACGGTGACATTGTCCAAGTACAGGGGGCCATTGACCTGAGTGCCTCCACTGCCTGGGATCGTCACTCCTCTTATGCCCGGATCCTTCCTGATGGGCCCAGCAAAGTGTTCTATACAACACAGGGAGAGATGGAGGCCCTGCCTGACTCCAGATTTAATTGGAAAACTTTCTGATTCCCACCCATTGATTGAAACTGCACGACAGATGTTTGTGGAGAGCAGTTGGATCCAGTTGGGGATTCCCTCCCCAAAGCACATATGGGAGAGCATATCCACCCTGTAGGTGTGTGATACTCAGTCAAAGGCCTACCCCTGATCAAAGCAAATGAGGTAGGGGTTCACGATCCTGCCCCGTACATAGGCACCCTCCTCTAGATGCTGCTGACTGCCTGACCCAGCATCCTCCTCTCACGCGCTCTCCCCTTGGTGCTGCTGACTGCCTGTCCCAAGGTCTAGCTCTCACACTCTGCTCTAGATGCTGCTGACTGCCTCTCCCAAAGTCCTCCTCTCACACCCTCCTCTAGATGCTGCTGACTGCCTGTTCCAGGGTCCTCCTCTCACACTCTCATCTCGGTGCTGCTGACTGATTCTCTCTGGGTTCTCCTCTCACACTCTCCTCTAGCTGCCGGTCCTAGAGTCCTCCTCTCGCACTCTCCACTAGGTGCTGCTGTCTGCTTGTCCGAGTGTCCTCCTCTCACACTCTCCTCTCGGTGCTTCTGACTGCCTGTCCCAGTGTTCTCCTCTCACACTCTCCTCTCGGTGCTGCTGACTGCCTCTTCTAAGGTCCAGCTCTCACACTCTCCTCTAGGTACTGCTGACTGCCTGTCCCAGAGTACACCTCTCACACTCTCCTCTAGATGCTGCTGTCAGCCTGTCCCAGGGTCCCCCTCTCACACAATCCTCTAGGTGCTGCTGACTGCCTGTCCCAGGGTCCTCCTCTCACACCTATCCTCTAGGTGCTACTTACTGTCTGTCCCAGGAAGCTCATCTCACACTCTCCGCTAGGTGCTGCTGTCTGCTTGTCCCAGGGTCCTTCTCTCACACTCTCCTCTAGGTGCTGCTGTCTGCTTGTCCGAGGGTCCTCCTCTCACACTCTCCTCTCGGTGCTTCTGACTGCCTGTCCCAGAGTCCTCCTCTCACACTCTCCACTAGGTGCTGCTGTCTGCTTGTCCCAGTGTTCTCCTCTCACACTCCCCTCTCGGTGCTGCTGACTGCCTCTTCTAAGGTCCAGCTCTCGCACTCTCCTCTAGGTGCTGCTGACTGCCTGTCCCAGTGTTCTCCTCTCACACTCTCCTCTCGGTGCTGCTGACTGCCTCTTCTAAGGTCCAGCTCTCGCACTCTCCTCTAGGTACTGCTGACTGCCTGTCCCAGAGTACACCTCTCACACTCTCCTCTAGATGCTGCTGTCAGCCTGTCCCAGGGTCTCCCTCTCACACTCTCCGCTAGGTGCTGCTGTCTGCTTGTCCCAGGGTCCTTCTCTCACACTCTATTCTAGGTGCTGCTTACTGCCTCTCCCAGAGACCTCCCCTTGGACTCTCCTCTAGCTGCAGCTCACTGTCTGTACCATGGTCCTCCTCTCACACTCTCCTCGAGGGTGTTGCTGGCTGCCTGTCCCAGGGTCCTCCTCTCAGACCCTCATATAGGTGCTGGTGCCTGCCTGTCCCAAGGTCCTCCTCTCGCGATCTCCTCTAGATGCTGCTGACTGCCTATCCCAGTATACTCCTCCCACACTCTCCTCTAGGTGCTGCTGACTGCCTCTCCCAGAGTATACCTCTCACACTCTCCTCTAGATGCTGCTGACTGCCTATCCCAGTATACTCCTCCCACACTCTCCTCTAGGTGCTGCTGACTGCCTCTCCCAGCGTCCTCCTCTCACAAACTCCTCTAGGTGCTGCTGACTGCCTCTCCCAGAGACCTTCTCTTGGACTCTCCTCTAGCTGCAGCTCATTGTCTGTACCATGGTCCTCCTCTCACACTCTTCTCTAGGTGCTGCTGTCAGCCACTCTCAGATTCATCCTCTCTCATTCTCCTTCAGGTGCTGCTGACTGCCTCTCCCAAGGTCCAACTCTCGCACTCTCCTCTAGATGCTGCTGACTGCCTGTCCCAGAGTACTCCTCTCGGTCTCTCCTCTAGTTGCTGTTGACTGCCTGTCCCAGCGTCCTCCTCTCACAATCTCCTCGAGGGTGTTGCTGGCTGCCTGTCCCAGGGTCCTCCTCTCGGACCCTCATATAGGTGCTGGTGCCTGCCTGACCCAGGGTCCTCCTCTCACACTGTCTTCTAGGTGCTGCTGACTGCTTCTCCCAGAGACCTCCCCTTAGACTCTCCTCTCGCTGCAGCTCACTGTCTGTAACATGGTCCTCCTCTTGCATTCTCCTCTAGGTGCTGCTGTCAGCCTCTCCCAGAGTACGCCTCTCACACTCCCTTCTAGGTGCTGCTGACAGCCTGTCCCAGGGTCCCCGTCTCACACAATCCTCTAGATGCTGCTGACTGCCTGTCCCAGGGTCCTCCTCTCACACCTATCCTCTAGGTGCTACTTACTGTCTGTCCCAGGAAGCTCATCTCACACTCTCCGCTAGGTGCTGCTGTCTGCTTGTCCCAGAGTCCTTCTCTCACACTCTCCTCTAGGTGCTGCTGACTGCCTGTCCCAGTGTCCTCCTCTCTCATTGACCTCCAGGTGCTGCTGACTGCCTGTTCCAGGGTCCTCCTCTCACACTCTCCTCTCGGTGCTTCAGACTGCCTATTCCAGAGTCCTCCCCTTGGACTCTCGGTAGCCACAGCTCACTGTCTGTAACATGGTCCTCCTCTTGCACTGTCCTCTAGGTGCTGCTGAATGCCTGTCCCAAGCTCTTCCCCTCGGTCTCTCCTTTGGGTGCTGCTGACTGCCTGTCCCAGGGTCTTCCTCTCAAACTCTCCTATAGGTGCTGCTGACTGCCTGTCCCAAGGTCCTGTCACACATTCCTCTCGGTGCTGCTAACTGCCTATCCAATGGTCTTCTTCTCACACGCTCTTCTAGGTGCTACTTTCTGCCCATCCCAGGACACTCGTATCACACTCTCCACTAGGTGCTGCTGACTACCTCTCCCAGAGTCCTCCTCTCACACTCTCCTCTAGGTGCTGCTGACTACCTCTCCCAAGGTCCAGCTCACGCACTCTCCTCTAGATGCAGCGGACTATCTCTACCAGAGTACCCTTCTCACACTCTCCTCTAGGTGCTGCTGACTGCATGTCCCAGGGTCCTCCTCTCACACTCTCCTCTATGTGCTGCTGACTGCCTGTCCCAGATTCCTCCTCTCGCACTCTCCTCTAGGTGCTGTTGAAAGCATGCTCCAGAGTCTTCATCTCGCACCCTCTTCTAGGTGCGGCTTACTGCCTGTCCCAGAGTCCTCCTCTCGCACTCTACACTAGGTGCTGCTGACTGCCTGTCCCAGGGTCCTCCTCTCACACTCTCCTCTAGGTGCTGCTGACTGCCTGTCCCAGGGTCCTCCTCTCACACTCTCCTCTAGAGGCTGCTGACTGCCTCTCCCAGGGTCCTCCTCTCGCACTATACACTAGATGCTGCTGACTGCCTGTCCCAGAGGCCTCCACTCTCACTCTACACTAGATGCTGGTGACTGCCTCTCCCAGGTTCCTCCTCTCACATCTACACTAGATGCTGCTTACTGCCTGTCCCTAGGTCCCATTCTCGCACTCTACACTATGTGCTGCTGACTGACAGTCCCAGAGTCCTCCTCTCGCACTCTCAGCTTGGTGCTGCTGATGGACTTTCTCTGGCTACTCATCTGACACTCTCCTCATGGTGCCTGACACAAGGTACTCCTCTCACACCATCCTCTAGGTGCTGCTGACTGGCTGTCGCCATGTCTTCCTCTCACACTCTCCTCTCAGTGCTGCTGACTGCCTGTCCCAGTGTCCTCCTTTCACACTCTCCTCTCAGTGCTGCTGAATGCCTCTCCCAAGGTCCAGCTCTTGTACTCTCCTCTAGATGCTGCTGAATGCCTGTCCCAGAGTACTCCTCTCACACTCTCCTCTCAGTGCTGCTGATTGTCTGTCCCAGTGTCTTCCTCTCACACTCTCCGCTAGGTGCTGCTGACTGCCTGTCCCAGCGTCTTCCTCTCATACTCTCCTCTAGATGCTGCTGACTACCTGTCCCAGACTACTCCTCTCATACTCTCTTCTCGGTGCTGCTGACTGCCTGTCCCAGTGTCCTCCTCTCACACTCTCCTCTAGATGCTGCTGACTGCCTGTCCCAGGGTCCTACTCTCGCACTCTCCTCTCAGTGCTGCTGTTTGCCTGTCCCAGGATCCAACTCTCACACTCTCGCCTTGTTCCTTCTGACTGCCTATCCCTGGGTCCCATTCTCACACTCTCCTCTCGGTGCTGCTGACTGCCTGTCCCAGCATTCCCCTCTCGCACTGTCCTCTAGGTGCTGCTGTTTGCCTGTCCCAGGGTCCTCCTCTTACACTCTCGCCTTGTTCCTTCTGACTGCCTGACCCAGGGTCCACCTCTCACACTCTCCTCTAGGTGCTGCTGACTGCCTGTCCCAGCATCCTCCTCTCACACTCTCCTCTAGGTGCTGTTGACTGCCAATCCCAGCATCCTCCTCTCACACTCTCCTCTAGGTGCTGCTGACTGCCTGTCCCAGCATCCTCCTCTCACACTCTCCTCTAGGTGCTGTTGACTGCCAGTCCCAGCATCCTCCTCTCACACTCTCCTCTAGATGCTGCTGACTGCCTTTCCCAGGGTCCTCCTCTCACACTCTCCTCTCGGTGCTGCTGAATGCCTGTCCCAGAGTACTCCTCTCACACTCTCCCCTCGGTGCTGCTGACTGCCTGTCCCAGAGTACTCCTCTCAGGCTTTCCTCTCAGTGCTGCTGATTGTCTGTCCCAGTGTCTTCCTCTCTACTCTCCGCTAGATGCTGCTGACTACCTGTCCCAGAGTCCTCCTCTCACACTCTCCTCTAGGTGCTGCTGACTGCCTGTCCCAGAGTACACCTCTCACACTCTCCTCTAGATGCTGCTGACTGCTTCTCCCAGATTACTCTTCTCACACTCTCATCTCGGTGCTGCTGAATGCCTGCCTCAGAGTACTCCTCTTAGGCTCTCCTCTCAGTGCTGCTGATTGTCTGTCCCAGTGTCTTCCTCTCACACTCTCCGCTAGGTGCTGCTGTCAGCCTGTCCCAGCGTCTTCCTCTCATACTCTCCTCTAGATGCTGCTGACTAACTGTCCCAGAGTCCACCTCTCACACTCTCCTCTCAGTGCTGCTGACTGCCTGTCCCAGAGTACTCCTCTCACACGCTCCCCTCGGTGCTGCTGACTGCCTGTCCCAGAGAACTCCTCTTGGGCTCTCCTCTCAGTGCTGCTGATTGTCTGTCCCAGTGTCTTCCTCTCACACTCTCCGTTAAGTGCTGCTGACTACCTGTCCCAGTGCCCTCCTCTCAAACTCTCCTCTAGATGCTGCTGACTGCCTGTCCCAGGGTCCTGCTCTCACACTCTCGCATTGTTCCTTCTGACTGCCTATCCCTGGGTCCCATTTTCACACTATGCTCTCGGTGAGCTCTCGCACTCTCCTCTAGATGCTGCTGACTGCCTGTCCCAGTCTCCTCCTCTCGGACCCTCTTTTAGGTGCTGCTGACTGCCTGTCCCAGTGTCCTCCTCTCAGACCCTCTTTTATGTGCTTCTGACTGCCTCTCCCAATGTTCTGCTATCACACTCTCCACTAGGTGCTGTTTTCTGCCTGTCCCAGAGTACACCTCTCATAGTCTCCTCTAGGTGCTGCTGTCAGCCTGTCCCAGGGTCTCCGTCTCACACAATCCTCTAGATGCTGCTGACTGCCTGTCCAAGAGTCCTCGTCTCGCACCTATCCTCTAGGTGCTACTTACTGTCTGTCCCAGGAAGCTCATCTCACACTCTCCATTAGGTGCTGCTGACTGCATGTCGCTGGGTCCTTCTCTCACAATCTCCTCTAGGTGCTGCTGACTGCCTGTCCCAGTGTTCTCCTCTCACACTCTCCCCTAGGTGCTGCTGACTGCCTGTCCTGGTATCCTCTTCTCATACTCTCCTCTAGATGCTGCTGACTACCTGTCCCAGATTCCTCCTCTCACACTCTTCTCTCAGTGCTGCTGACTGCCGGTCCCAGAGTACTCCTCTCACACTCTCCCCTCGGTGCTTCTGACTGCCTCTCCCAGAGTACTCCTCTCAGGCTCTCCTCTCAGTGCTGCTGATTGTCTGTCCCAGTGTCTTCCTCTCACACTCTCCGTTAGGTGCTGCTGACTGCCTGTCCAAGTGTCCTCCTCGCACACTCTCCGCTAGGTGTTGCTGACTGCCTGTCCCGGAGTACTCCTCTCACACACTCCTTTAGGTGCTGCTTACCGCCTGTCTCTGGCTCCCATTCTCGCACTCTACTCTATGTGCTGCTGACTGACAGTCCCAGAGTCCTCCTCTCGCACTCTCATCTAGGTGTTGCTGACGGACTCTCTCTGGCTACTCCTGTGACACTCTGCTCTATGTGCGGCTTACAGCCTGTCCCAGCGACTTCCTCTCGCACCCTCCTCTTTGTGCTGCTGAATGCCTGTCCAAGGTCCTCCCCTTGGACTGTAGTCTTTCTGCAGCTGACTGTCTGTCCCAGTGTCCTCCTCTCGCACTCAACACTAGGTGCTGCTGACTGCCTGTCCAAGGGTTCTCCTCTCGCGTCTATCCTCTAGGTGCTACTTGCTGTCTGTCTCAGGAACCCCATCTCACACTCTCCGCTAGGTGCCGCTGTCTGCTTGTACCAGAGTCCTTCTCTCACACACTCCCCTAGGTGCTGCTGACTGCCTTTCCCAGATTCCGCCTCTCACATTTTCCTCCAGGTGCTACTGACTGCCTGTCCCAGTGTTCTCCTCTCGGACACTCTTTTAGGTGCTGCTGATGGCGTCTCCCAAGGCCCCAGCTCTCGTACACTCCTCTAAATGCTGCTGACTGCCTGTCCCAGTGTCCTCCTCTCAGACCCTCTTTTAGTTGCTTCTGACTGCCTCTCCCAATGTCCTCCTATCACACTCTCTGCTAGGTGCTGTTTTCTGCCTGTCCCAGAGTACACCTCTCATACTTTCCTCTAGGTGCTGCTGTCAGCCTGTCCCAGGGTCCCCGTCTCACACAATCCTCTAGATGCTGCAGACTGCCTGTCCAAGAGTCCTCCTCTCGCACCTATCCTCTATGTGCTACTTACTGTCTTTTCCAGGAAACTCATCTCACACTCTCCTCTAGGTGCTGCTGTCTGCTTGTCCCAGTGTCCTCCTCTCACACTCTCCTCTCGGTGCTGCTGACTGCCTCTCCCAGGGTCCTCCTCTCACACTCTCCTTTAGGTGCTGCTTACTGCCTGTCCCTGGGCCCCATTCTCGCACTCTACTCTATGTGCTGCTGACTGACAGTCCCAGAGTCCTCCTCTCGCACTCTCATCTAGGTGTTGTTGACGGACTCTCTCTGGCTACTCCTGTGACACTCTCCTCTATGTGCGGCTTACTGCCTGTCCCAGCGACTTCCTCTCACACCGTCCTCTTTGTGCTGCTGAATGCCTGTCCCAGGGTCCTCCCCTTGGACTGTAGTCTTGCTGCAGCTGACTGTCTGTCCCAGGGTCCTCTTCTCGCACTCTACACTAGGTGCTGCTGACTGCCTGTCCCAGAGTACGCCTCTCACTTTCTCCTCTAGGTGCTGCTGTCAGCCTGTCCCAGGGTCCCCATCTCACACAATCCTCCAGATGCTGCTGACTGCCTGTCCCAGGGTCCTTCTCTCATGCTCTACATTAGATGCTGTTTTCTGCCTTTCCCAGGGTCCTCCTCTCGCACTCTACACTAGGTGCTGCTGACTGCCTGTCCCAGGATCCTCCTCTTGGACTGTAGTCTTGCTGCAACTGTCTGTCTGTCCCAGGGTCCTCCTCTCACACTCTCCTCTCGGTGCTACTGACTGCCTGTCCCAGGGTCCTCCTCTCACACTCTCCTCTCGGTGCTGCTGACTGCCTGTCCCAGAGTACTCCTCTCATACTCTCCTCTAGGTGCTGCTGACTGCCTGTCCCAGGGTCCCCATCTCACACAATCCTCTAGATGCTGCTGACTGCCTGTCTGAGAGCCTCCCCATGGACTCTCCTCTGGCTGCAGCTCACTGTCTGTACCATGGTCCACCTCTCGCACACTCCTCTAGGTGCTGCAGACTGCCTGACCCAGGGTCCCCGTCTCACACAATCCTCTAGATGCTGCTGACTGCCTGTCTGAGAGCCTCCCCATGGACTCTCCTCTGGCTGCAGCTCACTGTCTGTACCATGGTCCACCTCTTGCACACTCCTCTAGGTGCTGCAGACTGGCTGTCCCAGCACCCTCCTCTCACACTGTCCTCTAGGTGCTGCTGACTGCCTGTCCCAGAGACCTCCTCTCACACTCTCTTTGAAGTGCTGCTAACTGCCTGTCCCAGGGTCCTCCTCTCACACTGTCCTCTTGGTGCTGCTGACTGCCTGTCCCAGAGACCTCCTCTCACACTCTCCCCTAGGTGCTGCTAACTGCCTGTCCCAGGGTCCTCCTCTCACACTCTCCGCTAGGTGCTGCTGACTGCCTGTCTCAGGGGTCCACCCTACGCTGGCCTCTCGATGTGCTACACTTTTCACACTCTACTCTAGGTGCTCCTGTCTGTCCCAGGGTCCTCCTCTCAAACTCTCCTTTAGATGCTGCTGACTGCCTGTCCCAGGGTCCTCCTCTCAAACTCTCCTATACGTGCTGCTGACTGCCTGTCCCAAGGTCCTGTCACACATTCCTCTCGGTGCTGCTAACTGCCTATCCAATTGTCTTCTTCTCACACGCTACTCTAGGTCCTACTTTCTGCCTGTCCCAGGACACTCGTATCACACTCTCCTTTAGGTGCTGCTGACTACCTCTCCCAGAGTCCTCCTCTCACACTCTCCTCTAGGCGCTGCTGACTACCTCTCCCAAGGTCCAGCTCACGCACACTCCTCTAGTTGCAGCTGACTGCCTCTCCCAGAGTACCCTTCTCACACTCTCCTCTAGGTGCTGCTGACTGCCTGTCCCAGGGTCCTCCTCTCACACTCTCCTCTATGTGCTGCTGACTGCCTGTCCCAGGGTCCTCCTTTCGCACTCTCCTCTAGATGCTGCTGACTGCCTGTCCCAGATTCCTCCTCTCACACTCTCCTCTAGATGCTGCTGACTGCCTTTCCCAGGGTCCTCCTCTCACACTCTCCTCTCGGTGCTGCTGAATGCCTGTCCCAGAGTACTCCTCTCACACTCTCCCCTCGGTGCTGCTGACTGCCTGTCCCAGAGTACTCCTCTCAGGCTTTCCTCTCAGTGCTGCTGACTGCCTGTCCCAGAGTACTCCTCTCACACTCTCCCCTCAGTGCTGCTGACTGCCTGTCCCAGAGAACTCCTCTCGGGCTCTCCTCTCAGAGCTGCTGATTGTCTGTCCCAGTGTCTTCCTCTCACACTCTCCGTTAAGTGCTGCTGACTGCCTGTCCCAGTGCCCTCCTCTCAAACTCTCCTCTAGATGCTGCTCACTGCCTGTCCCAGGGTTCTCCTCTCACACTCTCATCTAGGTGCTGCTGACGGACTCTCTCTGGCTACTCCTCTGACACTCTCCTCATGGTGCCTGACCCAGAGTCCTCCTCTCACACTCTCCTGTAGGTGCTGCTGAATGCTTCTCCCAGGGTGAGCTCTCGCACTCTCCTCTAGATGCTGCTGACTGCTTGTCCCAGAGTACTCCTCTCGGGCTCTCCTCTCAGTGCTGCTGTTTGCCTGTCCCAGGGTCCTCCTCTCACAGTCTCGCATTGTTCCTTCTGACTGCCTATCCCTGGGTCCCATTTTCACACTATGCTCTCGGTGAGCTCTCGCACTCTCCTCTAGATGCTGCTGACTGCCTGTCCCAGTGTCCTCCTCTCACACTCTCCTCTTGATGCTGCTGACTGCCTGTCCCAGTCTCCTCCTCTCGGACCCTCTTTTAGGTGCTGCTGACTGCCTGTCCCAGTGTCCTCCTCTCAGACCCTCTTTTATGTGCTTCTGACTGCCTCTCCCAATGTTCTGCTATCACACTCTCCACTAGGTGCTGTTTTCTGCCTGTCCCAGAGTACACATCTCATAGTCTCCTCTAGGTGCTGCTGTCAGCCTGTCCTAGGGTCTCCGTCTCACACAATCCTCTAGATGCTGCTGACTGCCTGTCCAAGAGTCCTCATCTCGCACCTATCCTCTAGGTGCTACTTACTGTCTGTCCCAGGAAGCTCATCTCACACTCTCCATTAGGTGCTGCTGACTGCATGTCGCTGGGTCCTTCTCTCACAATCTCCTCTAGGTGCTGCTGACTGCCTGTCCCAGTGTTCTCCTCTCACACTCTCCCCTAGGTGCTGCTGACTGCCTGTCCTGGTATCCTCTTCTCATACTCTCCTCTCGGTGCTGCTGAATGCCTGCCTCAGAGTACTCCTCTTAGGCTCTCCTCTCAGTGCCGCTGATTGTCTGTCCCAGTGTCTTCCTCTCACACTCTCCGCTAGGTGCTGCTGTCAGCCTGTCCCAGCGTCTTCCTCTCATACTCTCCTCTAGATGCTGCTGACTAACTGTCCCAGAGTCCTCCTCTCACACTCTCCTCTCAGTGCTGCTGACTGCCTGTCCCAGAGTACTCCTCTCACACGCTCTCCTCGGTGCTGCTGACTGCCTGTCCCAGAGAAATCCTCTCGGGCTCTCCTCTCAGTGCTGCTGATTGTCTGTCCCAGTGTCTTCCTCTCACACTCTCCGTTAAGTGCTGCTGACGACCTGTCCCAGTGCCCTCCTCTCAAACTCTCCTCTAGATGCTGCTGACTGCCTGTCCCAGGGTCCTCCTCTCACACTCTCGCATTGTTCCTTCTGACTGCCTATCCCTGGGTCCCATTTTCACACTATGCTCTCGGTGAGCTCTCGCACTCTCCTCTAGATGCTGCTGACTGCCTGTCCCAGTCTCCTCCTCTCGGACCCTCTTTTAGGTGCTGCTGACTGCCTGTCCCAGTGTCCTCCTCTCACACTCTCCTCTTGATGCTGCTGACTGCCTGTCCCAGTCTCCTCCTCTCGGACCCTCTTTCAGGTGCTGCTGACTGCCTGTCCCAGTGTCCTCCTCTCAGACCCTCTTTTATGTGCTTCTGACTGCCTCTCCCAATGTTCTGCTATCACACTCTCCACTAGGTGCTGTTTTCTGCCTGTCCCAGAGTACACCTCTCATAGTCTCCTCTAGGTGCTGCTGTCAGCCTGTCCCAGGGTCTCCATCTCACACAATCCTCTAGATGCTGCTGACTGCCTGTCCAAGAGTCCTCGTCTCGCACCTATCCTCTAGGTGCTACTTACTGTCTGTCCCAGGAAGCTCATCTCACACTCTCCATTAGGTGCTGCTGACTGCATGTCGCTGGGTCCTTCTTTCACAATCTCCTCTAGGTGCTGCTGACTGCCTGTCCCAGTGTTCTCCTCTCACACTCTCCCCTAGGTGCTGCTGACTGCCTGTCCTGGTATCCTCTTCTCATACTCTCCTCTCGGTGCTGCTGAATGCCTGCCTCAGAGTACTCCTCTTAGGCTCTCCTCTCAGTGCTGCTGATTGTCTGTCCCAGTGTCTTCCTCTCACACTCTCCGCTAGGTGCTGCTGTCAGCCTGTCCCAGCGTCTTCCTCTCATACTCTCCTCTAGATGCTGCTGACTAACTGTCCCAGAGTCCTCCTCTCACACTCTCCTCTCAGTGCTGCTGACTGCCTGTCCCAGAGTACTCCTCTCACACGCTCTCCTCGGTGCTGCTGACTGCCTGTCCCAGAGAACTCCTCTCGGGCTCTCCTCTCAGTGCTGCTGATTGTCTGTCCCAGTGTCTTCCTCTCACACTCTCCGTTAAGTGCTGCTGACGACCTGTCCCAGTGCCCTCCTCTCAAACTCTCCTCTAGATGCTGCTGACTGCCTGTCCCAGGGTCCTCCTCTCACACTCTCGCATTGTTCCTTCTGACTGCCTATCCCTGGGTCCCATTTTCACACTATGCTCTCGGTGAGCTCTCGCACTCTCCTCTAGATGCTGCTGACTGCCTGTCCCAGTCTCCTCCTCTCGGACCCTCTTTTAGGTGCTGCTGACTGCCTGTCCCAGTGTCCTCCTCTCACACTCTCCTCTTGATGCTGCTGACTGCCTGTCCCAGTCTCCTCCTCTCGGACCCTCTTTTAGGTGCTGCTGACTGCCTGTCCCAGTGTCCTCCTCTCAGACTCTCTTTTATGTGCTTCTGACTGCCTCTCCCAATGTTCTGCTATCACACTCTCCACTAGGTGCTGTTTTCTGCCTGTCCCAGAGTACACCTCTCATAGTCTCCTCTAGGTGCTGCTGTCAGCCTGTCCCAGGGTCTCCATCTCACACAATCCTCTAGATGCTGCTGACTGCCTGTCCAAGAGTCCTCGTCTCGCACCTATCCTCTAGGTGCTACTTACTGTCTGTCCCAGGAAGCTCATCTCACACTCTCCATTAGGTGCTGCTGACTGCATGTCGCTGGGTCCTTCTCTCACAATCTCCTCTAGGTGCTGCTGACTGCCTGTCCCAGTGTTCTCCTCTCACACTCTCCCCTAGGTGCTGCTGACTGCCTGTCCTGGTATCCTCTTCTCATACTCTCCTCTCGGTGCTGCTGAATGCCTGCCTCAGAGTACTCCTCTTAGGCTCTCCTCTCAGTGCTGCTGATTGTCTGTCCCAGTGTCTTCCTCTCACACTCTCCGCTAGGTGCTGCTGTCAGCCTGTCCCAGCGTCTTCCTCTCATACTCTCCTCTAGATGCTGCTGACTAACTGTCCCAGAGTCCTCCTCTCACACTCTCCTCTCAGTGCTGCTGACTGCCTGTCCCAGAGTACTCCTCTCACACGCTCCCCTCGGTGCTGCTGACTGCCTGTCCCAGAGAACTCCTCTCGGGCTCTCCTCTCAGTGCTGCTGATTGTCTGTCCCAGTGTCTTCCTCTCACACTCTCCGTTAAGTGCTGCTGACGACCTGTCCCAGTGCCCTCCTCTCAAACTCTCCTCTAGATGCTGCTGACTGCCTGTCCCAGGGTCCTCCTCTCACACTCTCGCATTGTTCCTTCTGACTGCCTATCCCTGGGTCCCATTTTCACACTATGCTCTCGGTGAGCTCTCGCACTCTCCTCTAGATGCTGCTGACTGCCTGTCCCAGTCTCCTCCTCTCGGACCCTCTTTTAGGTGCTGCTGACTGCCTGTCCCAGTGTCCTCCTCTCACACTCTCCTCTTGATGCTGCTGACTGCCTGTCCCAGTCTCCTCCTCTCGGACCCTCTTTTAGGTGCTGCTGACTGCCTGTCCCAGTGTCCTCCTCTCAGACCCTCTTTTATGTGCTTCTGACTGCCTCTCCCAATGTTCTGCTATCACACTCTCCACTAGGTGCTGTTTTCTGCCTGTCCCAGACTACACCTCTCATAGTCTCCTCTAGGTGCTGCTGTCAGCCTGTCCCAGGGTCTCCGTCTCACACAATCCTCTAGATGCTGCTGACTGCCTGTCCAAGAGTCCTCGTCTCGCACCTATCCTCTAGGTGCTACTTACTGTCTGTCCCAGGAAGCTCATCTCACACTCTCCATTAGGTGCTGCTGACTGCATGTCGCTGGGTCCTTCTCTCACAATCTCCTCTAGGTGCTGCTGACTGCCTGTCCTGGTATCCTCTTCTCATACTCTCCTCTAGATGCTGCTGACTACCTGTCCCAGATTCCTCCTCTCACACTCTCCTCTCAGTGCTGCTGACTGCCGGTCCCAGAGTACTCCTCTCACACTCTCCCCTCGGTGCTTCTGACTGCCTCTCCCAGAGTACTCCTCTCAGGCTCTCCTCTCAGTGCTGCTGATTGTCTGTCCCAGTGTCTACCTCTCACACTCTCCGTTAGGTGCTGCTGACTGCCTGTCCAAGTGTCCTCCATGCACACTCTCCGCTAGGTGTTGCTGACTGCCTGTCCCGGAGTACTCCTCTCACACACTCCTTTAGGTGCTGCTTACCGCCTGTCTCTGGCTCCCATTCTCGCACTCTACTCTATGTGCTGCTGACTGACAGTCCCAGAGTCCTCCTCTCGCACTCTCATCTAGGTGTTGCTGACGGACTCTCTCTGGCTACTCCTGTGACACTCTGCTCTATGTGTGGCTTACTGCCTGTCCCAGCGACTTCCTCTCGCACCCTCCTCTTTGTGCTGCTGAATGCCTGTCCAAGGTCCTCCCCTTGGATTGTAGTCTTTCTGCAGCTGACTGTCTGTCCCAGGGTCCTCCTCTCGCACTCAACACTAGGTGCTGCTGACTGCCTGTCCAAGGGTTCTCCTCTCACATCTATCCTCTAGGTGCTACTTGCTGTCTGTCTCAGGAACCCCATCTCACACTTTCCGCTAGGTGCTGCTGTCTGCTTGTCCCAGAGTCCTTCTCTCATACACTCCCCTAGGTGCTGCTGACTGCCTTTCCCAGATTCCGCCTCTCACATTTTCCTCCAGGTGCTACTGACTGCCTGTCCCAGTGTTCTCCTCTCGGACACTCTTTTAGGTGCTGCTGATGGCGTCTCCCAAGGCCCCAGCTCTCGTACACTCCTCTAAATGCTGCTGACTGCCTGTCCCAGTGTCCTCCTCTCAGACCCTCTTTTAGTTGCTTCTGACTGCCTCTCCCAATGTCCTCCTATCACACTCTCTGCTAGGTGCTGTTTTCTGCCTGTCCCAGAGTACACCTCTCATACTTTCCTCTAGGTGCTGCTGTCAGCCTGTCCCAGGGTCCCCGTCTCACACAATCCTCTAGATGCTGCAGACTGCCTGTCCAAGAGTCCTCCTCTCGCACCTATCCTCTATGTGCTACTTACTGTCTTTTCCAGGAAACTCATCTCACACTCTCCTCTAGGTGCTGCTGTCTGCTTGTCACAGTGTCCTCCTCTCACACTCTCCTCTCGGTGCTGCTGACTGCCTCTCCCAGGGTCCTCCTCTCACACTCTCCTTTAGGTGCTGCTGACTGCCTCTCCCAGGGTCCTCCTCTCACACTCTCCTTTAGGTGCTGCTTACTGCCTGTCCCGGGTCCCATTCTCGCACTCTACTCTATGTGCTGCTGACTGACAGTCCCAGAGTCCTCCTCTCGCACTCTCATCTAGGTGCTGTTGACGGACTCTCTCTGGCTACTCCTGTGACACTCTGCTCTATGTGCGGCTTACTGCCTGTCCCAGCGACTTCCTCTCACACCGTCCTCTTTGTGCTGCTGAATGCCTGTTCCAGGTCCTCCCCTTGGACTGTAGTCTTGCTGCAGCTGACTGTCTGTCCCAGGGTCCTCCTCTCGCACTCTACATTAGATGCTGTTTTCTGCCTTTCCCAGGGTCCTCCTCTCGCACTCTACACTAGGTGCTGCTGACTGCCTGTCCCAGGATCCTCCTCTTGGACTGTAGTCTTGCTGCAACTGTCTGTCTGTCCCAGGGTCCTCCTCTCACACTCTCCTCTCGGTGCTACTGAATGCCTGTCCCAGGGTCCTCCTCTCACACTCTCCTCTCGGTGCTGCTGACTGCCTGTCCCAGAGTCCTCCTCTCACACTGTTCTCTAGATGCTTCTGACAGCCTCTCCCAGAGTACACCTCTCACACTCTCCTCTAGGTGCTGCTGACTGCCTGTCCCAGGGTCGCCGTCTCACACAATCCTCTAGATGTTGCTGACTGCCTGTCTGAGAGCCTCCCCATGGACTCTCCTCTGGCTGCAGCTCACTGTCTGTACCATGGTCCACCTCTCGCACACTCCTCTAGGTGCTGCAGACTGGCTGTCCCAGCGCCCTCCTCTCATACTGTCCTCTAGGTGCTGCTGACTGCCTGTCCCAGAGACCTCCTCTCACACTCTCTTTGAAGTGCTGCTAACTGCCTGTCCCAGGGTCCTCCTCTCACACTGTCCTCTTGGTGCTGCTGACTGCCTGTCCCAGAGACCTCCTCTCACACTCTCCCCTAGGTGCTGCTGACTGCCTGTCCCAGTGTCCTCCTCTCACACTCTCCGCTAGGTGCTGCTGACTGCCTGTCTCAGGGGTCCACCCTACACTGGCCTCTCGATGTGCTACACTTTTCACGCTCTACTCTAGGTGCTCCTGTCTGTCCCAGGGTCCTCCACTCAAACTCTCCTATAGATGCTGCTGACTGCCTGTCCCAGGGTCCTCCTCTCAAACTCTCCTATACGTGCTGCTGACTGCCTGTCCCAAGGTCCTGTCACACATTCCTCTTGGTGCTGCTAACTGCCTATCCAATTGTCTTCTTCTCACACGCTACTCTAGGTCCTACTTTCTGCCCGTCCCAGCACACTCGTATCACACTCTCCTTTAGGTGCTGCTGACTACCTCTCCCAGAGTCCTCCTCTCACACTCTCCTCTAGGCGCTGCTGACTACCTCTCCCAAGGTCCAGCTCACACACTCTCCTCTAGTTGCAGCTGACTGCCTCTCCCAGAGTACCCTTCTCACACTCTCCTCTATGTGCTGCTGACTGCCTGTCCCAGGGTCCTCCTTTCACACTCTCCTCTAGATGCTGCTGACTGCCTGTCCCAGATTCCTCCTCTCACACTCTCCTCTAGATGCTGCTGACTGCCTTTTCCAGGGTCCTCCTCTCACACTCTCCTCTCGGTGCTGCTGAATGCCTGTCCCAGAGTACTCCTCTCACACTCTCCCCTCGGTGCTGCAGACTGCCTGTCCCAGAGTACTCCTCTCAGGCTTTCCTCTCAGTGCTGCTGACTGCCTGTCCCAGAGTACTCCTCTCACACTCTCCCCTCGGTGCTGCTGACTGCCTGTCCCAGAGAACTCCTCTCGGGCTCTCCTCTCAGAGCTGCTGATTGTCTGTCCCAGTGTCTTCCTCTCACACTCTCCGTTAAGTGCTGCTGACTGCCTGTCCCAGTGCCCTCCTCTCAAACTCTCCTCTAGATGCTGCTCACTGCCTGTCCCAGGGTTCTCCTCTCACACTCTCATCTAGGTGCTGCTGACGGACTCTCTCTGGCTACTCCTCTGACACTCTCCTCATGGTGCCTGACCCAGAGTCCTCCTCTCACACTCTTCTGTAGGTGCTGCTGAATGCTTCTCCCAGGGTGAGCTCTCGCACTCTCCTCTAGATGCTGCTGACTGCTTGTCCCAGAGTACTCCTCTCGGGCTCTCCTCTCAGTGCTGCTGTTTGCCTGTCCCAGGGTCCTCCTCTCACAGTCTCGCATTGTTCCTTCTGACTGCCTATCCCTGGGTCCCATTTTCACACTATGCTCTCGGTGAGCTCTCGCACTCTCCTCTAGATGCTGCTGACTGCCTGTCCCAGTCTCCTCCTCTCACACTCTCCTCTTGATGCTGCTGACTGCCTGTCCCAGGGTCCTACTCTCGCACTCTCCTCTAGATGCTGCTGACTGCCTGTCCCAGTCTCCTCCTCTCGGACCCTCTTTTAGGTGCTGCTGACTGCCTGTCCCAGTGTCCTCTTCTCAGACCCTCTTTTATGTGCTTCTGACTGCCTCTCCCAATGTTCTGCTATCACACTCTCCACTAGGTGCTGTTTTCTGCCTGTCCCAGAGTACACCTCTCATAGTCTCCTCTAGGTGCTGCTGTCAGCCTGTCCCAGGGTCTCCATCTCACACAATCCTCTAGATGCTGCTGACTGCCTGTCCAAGAGTCCTCGTCTCGCACCTATCCTCTAGGTGCTACTTACTGTCTGTCCCAGGAAGCTCATCTCACACTCTCCATTAGGTGCTGCTGACTGCATGTCGCTGGGTCCTTCTCTCACAATCTCCTCTAGGTGCTGCTGACTGCCTGTCCCAGTGTCCTCCTCTCACACTCTCCCCTAGGTGCTGCTGACTGCCTGTCCTGGTATCCTCTTCTCATACTCTCCTCTCGGTGCTGCTGACTACCTGTCCCAGATTCCTCCTCTCACACTCTCCTCTCAGTGCTGCTGACTGCCGGTCCCAGAGTACTCCTCTCACACTCTCCCCTCGGTGCTTCTGACTGCCTCTCCCAGAGTACTCCTCTCAGGCTCTCCTCTCAGTGCTGCTGATTGTCTGTCCCAGTGTCTTCCTCTCACACTCTCCGTTAGGTGCTGCTGACTGCCTGTCCAAGTGTCCTCCTCGCACACTCTCCGCTAGGTGTTGCTGACTGCCTGTCCCGGAGTACTCCTCTCACACACTCCTTTAGGTGCTGCTTACCGCCTGTCTCTGGCTCCCATTCTCGCACTCTACTCTATGTGCTGCTGACTGACAGTCCCAGAGTCCTCCTCTCGCACTCTCATCTAGGTGTTGCTGACGGACTCTCTCTGGCTACTCCTGTGACACTCTGCTCTATGTGTGGCTTACTGCCTGTCCCAGCGACTTCCTCTCGCACCCTCCTCTTTGTGCTGCTGAATGCCTGTCCAAGGTCCTCCCCTTGGACTGTAGTCTTTCTGCAGCTGACTGTCTGTCCCAGGGTCCTCCTCTCGCACTCAACACTAGGTGCTGCTGACTGCCTGTCCAAGGGTTCTCCTCTCACATCTATCCTCTAGGTGCTACTTGCTGTCTGTCTCAGGAACCCCATCTCACACTCTCCACTAGGTGCTGCTGTCTGCTTGTCCCAGAGTCCTTCTCTCATACACTCCCCTAGGTGCTGCTGACTGCCTTTCCCAGATTCCGCCTCTCGCATTTTCCTCCAGGTGCTACTGACTGCCTGTCCCAGTGTTCTCCTCTCGGACACTCTTTTAGGTGCTGCTGATGGCGTCTCCCAAGGCCCCAGCTCTCGTACACTCCTCTAAATGCTGCTGACTGCCTGTCCCAGTGTCCTCCTCTCAGACCCTCTTTTAGTTGCTTCTGACTGCCTCTCCCAATGTCCTCCTATCACACTCTCTGCTAGGTGCTGTTTTCTGCCTGTCCCAGAGTACACCTCTCATACTTTCCTCTAAGTGCTGCTGTCAGCCTGTCCCAGGGTCCCCGTCTCACACAATCCTCTAGATGCTGCAGACTGCCTGTCCAAGAGTCCTCCTCTCGCACCTATCCTCTATGTGCTACTTACTGTCTTTTCCAGGAAACTCATCTCACACTCTCCTCTAGGTGCTGCTGTCTGCTTGTCCCAGTGTCCTCCTCTCACACTCTCCTCTCGGTGCTGCTGACTGCCTCTCCCAGGGTCCTCCTCTCACACTCTCCTTTAGGTGCTGCTTACTGCCTGTCCCTGGGTCCCATTCTTGCACTCTACTCTATGTGCTGCTGACTGACAGTCCCAGAGTCCTCCTCTCGCACTCCCATCTAGGTGCTGTTGACGGACTCTCTCTGGCTACTCCTGTGACACTCTCCTCTATGTGCTGCTTCTGCCTGTCCCAGCGCCTTCCTCTTGCACCCTCCTGTTTGTGCTGCTGAATGCCTGTCCCAGGGTCCTCCCCTTGGACTGTAGTCTTGCTGCAGCTGACTGTCTGTCCCAGGGTCCTCTTCTCACACTCTACACTAGGTGCTGCTGACTGCCTGTCCCAGAGTACGCCTCTCACTTTCTCCTCTAGGTGCTGCTGTCAGCCTGTCCCAGGGTCCCCATCTCACACAATCCTCCAGATGCTGCTGACTGTCTGTCCCAGGGTCCTTCTCTCATGCTCTACATTAGATGCTGTTTTCTGCCTTTCCCAGGGTCCTCCTCTCGCACTCTACACTAGGTGCTGCTGACTGCCTGTCCCAGGATCCTCCTCTTGGACTGTAGTCTTGCTGCAACTGTCTGTCTGTCCCAGGGTCCTCCTCTCACCCTCTCCTCTCGGTGCTGCTGACTGCCTGTCCCAGAGTCCTCCTCTCACACTGTTCTCTAGATGCTTCTGACAGCCTCTCCCAGAGTACACCTCTCACACTCTCCTCTAGGTGCTGCTGACTGCCTGTCCCAGGGTCCCCGTCTCACACAATCCCCTAGATGCTTCTGACTGCCTGTCTGAGAGCCTCCCCATGGACTCTCCTCTGGCTGCAGCTCACTGTCTGTACCATGGTCCACCTCTCGCACACTCCTCTAGGTGCTGCAGACTGGCTGTCCCAGCGCCCTCCTCTCACACTGTCCTCTAGGTGCTGCTGACTGCCTGTCCCAGAGACCTCCTCTCACACTCTCTTTGAAGTGCTGCTAACTGCCTGTCCCAGGGTCCTCCTCTCACACTGTCCTCTTGGTGCTGCTGACTGCCTGTCCCAGAGACCTCCTCTCACACTCTCCCTAGGTGCTGCTAACTGCCTGTCCCAGGGTCCTCCTCTCACACCCTCCGCTAGGTGCTGCTGACTGCCTGTCTCAGGGGTCCACCCTTCGCTGGCCTCTCGATGTGCTACACTTTTCACGCTCTACTCTAGATGCTCCTGTCTGTCCCAGGGTCCTCCACTCAAACTCTCCTATAGATGCTGCTGACTGCCTGTCCCAGGGTCCTCCTCTCAAACTCTCCTATAGGTGCTGCTGACTGCCTGTCCCAGGGTCCTGTCACACATTCCTCTCGGTGCTGCTAACTGCCTATCCAATGGTCTTCTTCTCACATGCTACTCTAGGTCCTACTTTCTGCCCGTCCCAGGACACTCGTATCACACTCTCCTTTAGGTGCTGCTGACTACCTCTCCCAGAGTCCTCCTCTCACACTCTCCTCTAGGCGCTGCTGACTACCTCTCCCAAGGTCCAGCTCACGCACACTCCTCTAGATGCAGCTGACTGCCTCTCCCAGAGTACCCTTCTCACACTCTCCTCTAGGTGCTGCTGACTGCCTGTCCCAGGGTCCTCCTTTCGCACTCTCCTCTAGATGCAGCTGACTGCCGCTCCCAGAGTACCCTTCTCACACTCTCCTCTATGTGCTGCTGACTGCCTGTCCCAGGGTCCTCCTTTCGCACTCTCCTCTAGATGCTGCTGACTGCCTGTCCCAGTTTCCTCCTCTCACACTCTCCTCTAGGTGCTGTTGAAAGCATGCTCCAGAGTCTTCCTCTCGCACCCTCTTCTAGGTGCGACTTACTGCCTGTCCCAGAGTCCTCCTCTCGCACTCTACACTAGGTGCTGCTTACTGCCTCTCCCAGGGTCCTCCTCTCGCACTCTACACGAGATGCTGCTGACTGCCTGTCCCAGGGTCCTCCTCTCACACTCTCCTCTCGGTGCTGCTGACTGCCTGTCCCAGAGTCCTTCTCTCGCACTGTTCTCTAGATGCTGCTGACAGCCTCTCCCAGAGTACACCTCTCACACTCTCCTCTAGGTGCTGCTGACTGCCTGTCCCAGGGTCCCCGTCTCACACAATCCTCTAGATGCTGCTGACTGCCTGTCTGAGAGCCTCCCCATGGACTCTCCTCTGGCTGCAGCTCACTGTCTGTACCATGGTCCACCTCTCGCACACTCCTCTAGGTGCTGCAGACTGGCTGTCCCAGCGCCCTCCTCTCATACTGTCCTCTAGGTGCTGCTGACTGCCTGTCCCAGAGACCTCCTCTCACACTCTCTTTGAAGTGCTGCTAACTGCCTGTCCCAGGGTCCTCCTCTCACACTGTCCTCTTGGTGCTGCTGACTGCCTGTCCCAGAGACCTCCTCTCACACTCTCCCCTAGGTGCTGCTAACTGCCTGTCCCAGGGTCCTCCTCTCACACTCTCTGCTAGGTGCTGCTGACTGCCTGTCTCAGGGGTCCACCCTACGCTGGCCTCTCGATGTGCTACACTTTTCACGCTCTACTCTAGATGCTCCTGTCTGTCCCAGGGTCCTCCTCTCAAACTCTCCTATAGATGCTGCTGACTGCCTGTCCCAGGGTCCTCCTCTGAAACTCTCCTATACGTGCTGCTGACTGCCTGTCCCAAGGTCCTGTCACACATTCCTCTCGGTGCTGCTAACTGCCTATCCAATTGTCTTCTTCTCACATGCTACTCTAGGTCCTACTTTCTGCCCGTCCCAGGACACTCGTATCACACTCTCCTTTAGGTGCTGCTGACTACCTCTCCCAGAGTCCTCCTCTCACACTCTCCTCTAGGCGCTGCTGACTACCTCTCCCAAGGTCCAGCTCACGCAAACTCCTCTAGATGCAGCTGACTGCCTCTCCCAGAGTACCCTTCTCACACTCTCCTCTAGGTGCTGCTGACTGCCTGTCCCAGGGTCCTCCTCTCACACTCTCCTCTATGTGCTGCTGACTGCCTGTCCCAGGGTCCTCCTTTCGCACTCTCCTCTAGATGCTGCTGACTGCCTGTCCCAGATTCCTCCTCTCACACTCTCCTCCAGGTGCTGTTGAAAGCATGCTCCAGAGTCTTCCTCTCGCACCCTCTTCTTGGTGCTGCTTACTGCCTGTCCCAGAGTCCTCCTCTCGCACTCTACACTAGGTGCTGCTTACTGCCTCTCCCAGGGTCCTCCTCTCGCACTCTACATGAGATGCTGCTGACTGCCTGTCCCAGGGTCCTCCTCTCACACTCTCCTCTAGGTGCTGCTGACTGCCTGTCCCAGGGTCCTCCTCTCACACTCTCCTCTAGGTGCTGCTGACTGCCTGTCCCAGGTTCCTCCTCTCACACTCTACACTAGATGCTGCTGACTGCCTCTCCCAGGTTCCTCCTCTCACACTCTACACTAGATGCTGCTGACTGCCTCTCCCAGGTTCCTCCTCTCACACTCTACACTAGATGCTGCTGACTGCCTCTCCCAGGGTCTTGTCACACGTTCCTCTCGGTGCTGCTGACTTTTTTTTTGAAGTCCCAACTTGGGTTTTATTCAAAATAAACAATTAGGAATACAATATATCACATGCCTGTCATCCTCAAAGACAGTAGATGTTAAATTGTTAAGACTGTCGGTCCTTTTCTTAGTAATTGCCATTTTTTTTTTTTTTTGCTTATAACCTTCCCTGCTCCTTTTTTGTTGTGTTCCTTGGCAAACTGCATGTTCCTCAGGAACCTGGAATCAACTCCTTTCAGGGGTTCCAATCGATAAGCCTTGGGCTTTTTGATCCCTGTCCTGTGCCACTTGCTGGGCTGATTGTGGTTGGTGTGATTCTTGGACTCGGCCATGACTCTCAACTGATCTCCTGAGCCTCCTGCTCCACCACCAGCAGCCACTGCTGCTGACTGCTTATCCAATGGTCCTCTTCTCCACACTCCTCTAGGTGCTGCTTACTGTCTGTCCCAGGACTCTTGTATCACACTCTCTGCTAGGTGCTGCTGACTGCCTGTCCCAGAGTCCTCCTCTCACACTCTCCGCTAGGTGCAGCTTACTGCCTCTCCCTGGGTCCCATTCTCGCACTCTACTCTATGTGCTGCTGACTGACAGTCCCAGAGTCCTCCTCTCGCAGTCTCATCTTGGTGCTGCTGATGGACTCTCTCTGGCTACTCATCTGACACTCTGCTCATGGTGCCTGACACAAGGTACTCCTCTCAGACCCTCCTCTAGGTGCTGCTGACTGCCTGTCCCAGTGTCCTCCTCTTACACTCTCCTCTAGATGCTGCTGAATGCCTCTCCCAAGGTCCAGCTCTTGTACTCTTCTCTAGATGCTGCTGACTGCCTGTCCCAGACTACTCCTCTTACACTCTCCTCTCGGTGTTGCTGACTGCCTGTCCCAGCATCCTCCTCTCACACTCGCCTCTCAGTGTTGCTGACTGCCTGTCCCAGAGTACTCCTCTCGGGCTCTCCTCTCAGTGCTGCTGATTGTCTGTCCCAGTGTCTTCCTCTCACACTCTCCACTAGGTGCTGCTGACTGCCTGTCCCAGTGTCTTCCTCTCATACTCTCCTCTAGATGCTGCTGACTACCTGTCCCAGACTACTCCTCTCACACTCTCCTCTCGGTGCTGCTGACTGCCTGTCCCAGAGTACTCCTCTCACACTCTCCTCTCGGTGTTGCTGACTGCCTGTCCCAGCATCCTCCTCTCAAACTCTCCTCTCGGTGTTGCTGACTGCCTGTCCCAGAGTACTCCTCTCGGGCTCTCCTCTCAGTGCTGCTGATTGTCTGTCCCAGTGTCTTCCTCTCAAACTCTCCGCTAGGTGCTGCTGACTGCCTGTCCCAGCGTCTTCCTCTCATACTCTCCTCTAGATGCTGCTGACTGCCTGTCCCAGAGTACTCCTCTCATACTCTCTTCTCGGTGCTGCTGACTGCCTGTCCCAGTGTCCTCCTCTCACACTCTCCTCTAGATGCTGCTGACTGCCTGTCCCAGGGTCCTACTCTCGCACTCTCCTCTCAGTGCTGCTGTTTGCCTGTCCCAGGATCCAACACTCACACTCTCGCCTTGTTCCTTCTGACTGCCTATCCCTGGGTCCCATTCTCACACTCTCCTCTCGGTGCTGCTGACTGCCTGTCCCAGCATCCCCCTCTCGCACTGTCCTCTAGGTGCTGCTGACTGCCTGTCCCAGGGTCCTCCTCTCACACTCTCCTCTAGGTGCTGCTGTCCGACTGTCCCAGAGGCTTCCTCTCACACTCTTCGCTAGGTGCTGCTGACTGACTGTCCAAGGGGTCTCCTCTCGCACTCTCCTCTAGGTGCTGTTGAAAGCATGCCCCAGAGTCTTCCTCTCACACCCTCCTCTATGTGCTGCTGACTGCCTCTCCCAAGATCCAGCTCTCACACAATTCTTTAGATCCTACTGACTACCTGTCCAAGGGGCCTCCGCTCACACCTATCCTCTAGGTGCTACTTACTGTCTGTCCCAGGAAGCTCATCTCACACTCTCCGCTACGTGCTGCTGTCTGCTTGTCCCAGGGTCTTTCTCTCACAATCTCCTCTAGGTGCTGCTTACTGCCTATCGCAGAGAACTCCTCTAGGGCTCTCCTCTAGGTGCTGCTGACTGCCTCTCCCAGTGTCCTCCTCTCGGACCCTCTTTTAGGTGCTGCTGACTGCCTGTCCCAGTGTCCTCCTCTCACACTCTCCTATAGATGCTGCTGACTGCCTGTCCCAGAGTACTCCTGTCACACACTCCTTTTGGTGCAGCTTACTGCCTGTCCCTGGGCCCCATTCTCACACTCTATTCTATGTGCTGCTGACTGACAGTCCCAGAGTCCTCCTCTCTCACTCTCATCTAGGTGCTGCTGACGGACTCTCTCTGGCTACTCCTCTGACACTCTCCTCTATGTACGGCTTACTGCCTGTCCGAGTGACTTCCTCTCGCACCCTCCTCTTTGTGCTGCTGAATGCCTGTCCAAGGTCCTCCCCTTGGACTGTAGTCTTGCTCCAGCTGACTGTCTGTCCCAGGGTCCTCCTCTCGCACTCAACACTAGGTGCTGCTGACTACCTGTCCCAGGGTCCTCCTCTTGCACTCTACACTAGGTGCTGCTGACTGCCTGTCCAAGTGTTCTCCTCTCACACCTATCCTCCAGGTGCTAATTACTGTCTGTCCCAGGAACCCCATGTCACACTCTCCGCTAAGTGCTGCTGTCTGCTTGTCCCAGGGACCTTCTCTCACACTCTTTTAGGTGCTGCTGACTGCCTCTCCCAAAGCCCCAGTTCTCGTACTCACCTCTAGATGCTGCTGACTGCCTCTCCCAGTGTCCTCATCTCACACTCTCCTCTCAGTGCAGTTGACTGCTTGTCCCAGTGTCCTCCTCTCAGACCCTCTTTTAGGTGCTTCTGACTGCCTCTCCCAATGTCCTCCTATCACACTCTCCGCTAGGTGCTGTTTTCTGCCTGTCCCAGAGTACACCTCTCATACTCTCCTCTAGGTGCTGCTGTCAGCCTGTCCCAGGGTCCCCCTCTCACACAATTCTCTAGATGCTGCTGACTGCCTGTCCAAGAGTCCTCCTCTCACATCTATCCTCTAGGTGCTACTTACTGTCTGTCCCAGGAAGCTCATCTCACACTCTCCGCCAGGTGCTGCTGCCTGCTTGTCGCAGAGTCCTTCTCTCACACTCTCCTCTAGGTGCTGCTGACTGCCTGTCCTAGTGTCCTCCTCTCACACTCTCCTCTAGGTGTTGCTGCCTTCCTGTCCCGGAGTACTCCTCTCGCATACTCCTTTAGGTGCTGCTTACTGCCTGTCCCTGGCTCCCATTCTTGCACTTTACTCTATGTACTGCTGACTGACAGTCCCAGAGTCCTCCTCTCGCACTCTCATCTAGGTGTTGCTGACGGACTCTCTCTGGCTACTCCTCTGATACTCTCCTCTATGTGCGGCTTACTGCCTGTCGCAGCGCCTTCCTCTTGCACCCTCCTGTTTGTGCTGCTGAATGCCTGTCCAAGGTCCTCCCCTTGGACTGTAGTCTTTCTGCAGCTGACTCTCTGTCCCAGGGTCCTCCTCTCGCACTCAACACTAGGTGCTGCTGACTGCCTGTCCAAGTGTTCTCCTCTTGCATCTATCCTCTAGGTGCTACTTGCTGTCTGTCTCAGGAACCCCATCTCACACACTCCCCTAGGTGCTGCTGACTGCCTTTCCCAGATTCCGCCTCTCGCATTTTCCTCCAGGTGCTGCTGACTGCCTATCCCAGTGTTCTCCTCTCGGACACTCTTTTAGGTGCTGCTGACTGCCTCTCCCAAGGCCCCAGCTCTCGTACTCTCTTCTAGATGCTGCTGACTGCCTGTCCCAGTGTCCTCCTCTCAGACCCTTTTTTAGTTGCTTCTGACTGCCTCTCCCAATGTCCTCCTATCACACTCTCTGCTAGGTGCTGTTTTCTGCCTGTCCCAGAGTACACCTCTCATAGTCTCCTCTAGGTGCTGCTGTCAGCCTCTCCCAGGGTCCCCATCTCACACAATCCTCTAGATGCTGCTGACTGCCTGTCCAAGAGTCCTCCTCTCTCGCACCTATCCTCTATGTGCTACTTACTGTCTGTCCCAGGAAGCTCATCTCACACTCTCCTCTAGGTGCTGCTGTCTGCTTGTCCCAGTGTCCTTCTCTCACACTCTCCTCTAGGTGCTGCTGACTGCCTCTCCCAGGATCCTCCTCTCACACTCTCCTCTCGGTGCTGCTGACTGCCTCTCCCAGAGTACTCCTCCAACACACTCCTTTAGGTGCTGCTTACTGCCTGTCCCGGGTCCCATTCTTGCACTCTACTCTATCTGCTGCTGACTGACAGTCCCAGAGTCCTCCTCTCGCACTCTTATCTAGGTGCTTTTGACGGACTCTCTCTGGCTACTCCTGTGACACTCTCCTCTATGTGCTGCTTCTGCCTGTCCCAGCGACTTCCTCTCAAACCCTCCTCTTTGTGCTGCTGAATGCCTGTTCCAGGGTCCTCCCCTTGGACTGTAGTCTTGTTGCAGCTGACTGTCTGTCCCAGGGTCCTCCTCTCGCACTCTACACTAGGTGCTGCTGACTGCCTGTCCCAGAGTACGCCTCTCACTTTCTCCTCTAGGTGCTGCTGTCAGCCTGTCCCAGTGTCCCCATCTCACACAATCCTCCAGATGCTGCTGACTGCCTGTCCCAGGGTCCTTCTCTCACACTCTACACTAGATGCTGTTTTCTGCCTGTCCCAGGGTCCTCCTCTCGCACTCTACACTAGGTGCTGCTGACTGCCTGTCCCAGGATCCTCCTCTTGGACTGTAGTCTTGCTGCAACTGTCTGTCTGTCCCAGTGTCTTCCTCTCACACTCTCCTCTCGGTGCTACTGACTGCCTGTCCCAGGGTCCTCCTCTCACACTCTCCTCTCGGTGCTGCTGACTGCCTGTCCCAGAGTCCTCCTCACACTGTTCTCTAGATGCTGCTGACAGCCTCTCCCAGAGTACACCTCTCACACTCTCCTCTAGGTGCTGCTGACTGCCTGTCCCAGGGTCCCCGTCTCACACAATCCTCTAGATGCTGCTGACTGCCTGTCTGAGAGCCTCCCCATGGACTCTCCTCTGGCTGCAGCTCACTGTCTGTACCATGGTCCACCTCTCGCACACTCCTCTAGGTGCTGCAGACTGGCTGTCCCAGCGCCCTCCTCTCACACTGTCCTCTAGGTGCTGCTGACTGCCTGTCCCAGAGACCTCCTCTCAGACTCTCTTCGAAGTGCTGCTAACTGCCTGTCCCAGGGTCCTCCTCTCACACTCTCCGCTAGGTGCTGCTGACTGCCTGTCTCAGGGGTCCACCCTACGCTGGCCTCTCGATGTGCTACACTTTTCACACTCTACTCTAGGTGCTCCTGTCTGTCCCAGGGTCCTCCTCTCAAACTCTCCTATAGATGCTGCTGACTGCCTGTCCCAGGGTCCTCCTCTCAAACTCTCCTATAGGTGCTGCTGACTGCCTGTCCCAGGGTCCTCCTCTCAAACTCTCCTATAGGTGCTGCTGACTGCCTGTCCCAGGGTCCTCCTCTCAAACTCTCCTATAGGTGCTGCTGACTGCCTGTCCCAGGGTCCTCCTCTCAAACTCTCCTATACGTGCTGCTGACTGCCTGTCCCAGGGTCCTGTCACACATTCCTCTCGGTGCTGCTAACTGCCTATCCAATGGTCTTCTTCTCACACACTCCTCTAGGTGCTACTTTCTGCCCGTCCCAGGACACTCGTATCACACTCTCCACTAGGTGCTGCTGACTACCTCTCCCAGAGTCCTCCTCTCACACTCTCCTCTAGGTGCTGCTGACTACCTCTCCCAGAGTCCTCCTCTCACACTCTCCTCTAGGTGCTGCTGACTACCTCTCCCAAGGTCCAGCTCACGCACTCTCCTCTAGATGCAGCTGACTGCCTCTCCCAGAGTACCCTCTCACACTCTCCTCTAGGTGCTGCTGACTGCCTGTCCCAGCATCCTCCTCGCACACTCTCCTCTATGTGCTGCTGACTGCCTGTCCCAGTGTCCTCCTCGCACACTCTCCTCTAGGTGCTGCTGACTGCCTCTCCAAGAGTACCCTTCTCACACTCTCCTCTATGTGCTGCTGACTGCCTGTCCCAGGGTCCTCTTCTCGCACCTATCCTCTAGGTGCTATTTACTGTCTGTCCCAGGAAGCTCATCTCACACTCTCCGTTTGGTGCTGTTGACTGCCTGTCTCAAAGTCCTCCTCTCGCACTCTCCTCTAGGTGCTGCTGATTGCCTGTCCCAGGTTCATCCTCTCACACTCTCCTCTTGGTGCTTCAGACTGCCTATTCCAGGGTCCTCCTCTCACACTCTGCTCTATGTGCTGCTGACTGCCTGTCCCAGGGTCCTCCTCTCACACTCTGCTCTATGTGCTGCTGACTGCCTGTCCCAGGTTTCTCCTCTCACACTCTCCTCTAGGTGCGGCTTACTGCCTGTCCAAGGTCCTCCACTTGGACTGTAGTCTTGCTGCAGCTGACTCTCTGTCCCAGGGTCCTCCTCTCGCACTCAACACTAGGTGCTGCTGACTGCCTGTTCAAGGGTTCTCCTCTCGCATCTATCCTCTAGGTGCTACATGCTGTCTGTCTCAGGAACCCCGTCTCACACTCTCCTCTCGGTGCTGCTGACTGCCTGTCCCAAAGTCCTCCTCTCACACTGTTCTCTAGATGCTGCTGACTGCCTCTCCCAGAGTACACCTCTCACACTCTCCTCTAGGTGCTGCTGACTGCCTGACCCAGAGTCCCCGTCTCACACAATCCTCTAGATGCTGCTGACTGCCTGTCCCAGGGTCCTCCTTTCACACCTATCCTCTAGGTGCTACTTACTGTCTGTCCCAGGAAGCTCATCTCACACTGTCTGCTAGGTGCTGCTGACTGCCTGTCCCAGGGTCCTTCTCTTACACTCTCCGCTAGGTGCTGCTGTCTGCCTGTCCCAGTGTCCTCCTCTCTCATTCACCTCCAGGTGCTGCTGACTGCCTGTTCCAGGGTCCTCCTCTCACATTCTCCTCTAGGTGCTTCAGCCTGCCTATTCCAGAGTCCTCCCCTTGGACTCTCGTCTAGCTGCAGCTCACTGTCTGTAACATGGTCCTCCTCTTGCACTGTCCTCTAGGTGCTGCTGAATGCCTGTCCCAGGCTCTTCCCCTCGGTCTCTCATTTGGGTGCTGCTGACTGCCTGTCCCAAGGTCCTGTCACACATTCCTCTCGGTGCTGCTAACTGCCTATCCAATGGTCTTCTTCTCACACGCTCCTCTAGGTCCTACTTTCTGCCCATCCCAGGACACTCGTATCACACTCTCCTTTAGTGCTGCTGACTACCTCCCCCAGAGTCCTCCTCACACTCTCCTCTAGGCGCTGCTGACTACCTCTCCCAAGGTCCAGCTCACACACTCTCCTCTAGATGCAGCTGACTGCCTCTCCCAGAGTACCCTTCTCATACTCTCCTCTAGGTGCTGCTGACTGCCTGTCCCAGGTTCCTCTTCTCACACTCTCCTCTATGTGCTGCTGACTGCCTGTCCCAGGGTCCTCCTTTCTCACTCTCCTCTAGATGCTGCTGACTGCCTGTCCCAGATTCCTCCTCTCACCCTCTCCTCTAGGTGCTGTTGAAAGCATGCTCCAGAGTCTTCCTCTCGCACCCTCTTCTAGGTACAGCTTACTGCCTGTCCCAGAGTCCTCCTCTCGCACTCTACACTAGGTGCTGCTGACTGCCTCTCCCAGGGTCCTCCTCTCGCACTCTACACGAGATGCTGCTGACTGCCTGTCCCAAGGTCCTCCTCTCACACTCTCCTCTAGGTGCTGCTGACTGCCTGTCCCAGGGTCCTCCTCTCACACTCTCCTCTAGAGGCTGCTTACTGCCTCTCCCAGGGTCCTCCTCTCGCACTCTACACTAGATGCTGCTGACTGCCTGTCCCAGGTTCCTCCTCTCGTACTCTCCTCTAGGTGCTGCTGACTGCCTGTCCCAGAGGCCTCCACTCTCACTCTACACTAGATGCTGCTGACTGCCTCTCCCAGGGAGCTCCTCTCGCACTCTACACTAGATGCTGGTGACTGCCTGTCCCAGGGTCCTCCACTCTCACTCTACACTAGATGCTGCTGACTGCCTCTCCCAGGGAGCTCCTCTCGCACTCTACACTAGATGCTGGTGACTGCCTCTCCCAGGTTCCTCCTCTCACACTCTACACTAGATGCTGTTGACTGCCTCTCCCAGGGTCCTGTCACACGTTCCTCTCGGTGCTGCTGACTTTTTTTTTTGAAGTCCGAACTTGGGTTTTATTCAAAATAAACAATTAGGAATACAATATACCACATGCCTGCCATCCTCAAAGACAGTAGATGTTAAATTGTTAAGACTGTCGGTCCTTTTCTTAGTAATTGCCATTTTTTTTTTGCTTATACCCTTCCCTGCTCCTTTTTTGTTGTGTTCCTTGGCAAACTGCATGTTCCTCAGGAACTTGGAATCAACTCCTTTCAGGGGTTCCAATCGATAAGCCTTGGGCTTTTTGATCCCTGTCCTGTGCCACTTGCTGGGCTGATTGTGGTTGGTGTGATTCTTGGACTCGGCCATGACTCTCGACTGATCTCCTGAGCCTCCTGCTCCACCACCAGCAGCCACTGCTGCTGACTGCTTATCCAATGGTCCTCTTCTCCACACTCCTCTAGGTGCTGCTTACTGTCTGTCCCAGGACTCTTGTATCACACTCTCCGCTAGGTGCTGCTGACTGCCTGTCCCAGAGTCCTCCTCTCACACTCTCCGCTAGGTGCAGCTTACTGCCTCTCCCTGGGTCCCATTCACGCACTCTACTCTATGTGCTGCTGACTGACAGTCCCAGAGTCCTCCTCTCGCACTCTCATCTTGGTGCTGCTGATGGACTCTCTCTGGCTACTCATCTGACACTCTGTTCATGGTGCCTGACACAAGGTACTCCTCTCAGACCCTCCTCTAGGTGCTGCTGACTGCCTGTCCCAGTGTCCTCCTCTTACACTCTCCTCTAGATGCTGCTGAATGCCTCTCCCAAGGTCCAGCTCTTGTACTCTTCTCTAGATGCTGCTGACTGCCTGTCCCAGACTACTCCTCTTACAATCTCCTCTCGGTGTTGCTGACTGCCTGTCCCAGCATCCTCCTCTCACACTCTCCTCTCAGTGTTGCTGACTGCCTGTCCCAGAGTACTCCTCTCGGGCTCTCCTCTCAGTGCTGCTGATTGTCTGTCCCAGTGTCTTCCTCTCACACTCCCCACTAGGTGCTGCTGACTGCCTGTCCCAGTGTCTTCCTCTCACACTCTCCACTAGGTGCTGCTGACTGCCTGTCCCAGTGTCTTCCTCTCATACTCTCCTCTAGATGCTGCTGACTACCTGTCCCAGACTACTCCTCTCACACTCTCCTCTCGGTGCTGCTGACTGCCTGTCCCAGAGTACTCCTCTCACACTCTCCTCTCGGTGTTGCTGACTGCCTGTCCCAGCATCCTCCTCTCAAACTCTCCTCTCGGTGTTGCTGACTGCCTGTCTCAGAGTACTCCTCTCGGGCTCTCCTCTCAGTGCTGCTGATTGTCTGTCCCAGTGTCTTCCTCTCACACTCTCCTCTCAGTGCTGCTGACTGTCTGTCCCAGCGTCTTCCTCTCATACTCTCTTCTCGGTGCTGCTGACTGCCTGTCCCAGTGTCCTCCTCTCACACTCTCCTCTAGATGCTGCTGACTGCCTGTCCCAGGGTCCTACTCTCGCACTCTCCTCTCAGTGCTGCTGTTTGCCTGTCCCAGGATCCAACTCTCACACTCTCGCCTTGTTCCTTCTGACTGCCTATCCCTGGGTCCCATTCTCACACTCTCCTCTCGGTGCTGCTGACTGCCTGTCCCAGCATCCTCCTCTCGCACTGTCCTCTAGGTGCTGCTGACTGCCTGTCCCAGGGTCCTCCTCTCACACTCTCCTCTAGGTGCTGCTGTCCGACTGTCCCAGAGGCTTCCTCTCGCACTCTCCGCTAGGTGCTGCTGACTGACTGTCCAAGGGGTCTCCTCTCGCACTCTCCTCTAGATGCTGTTGAAAGCATGCCCCAGAGTCTTCCTCTCATACCCTCCTCTATGTGCTGCTGACTGCCTGTCCAAGTGTCCTCCTCTCACACTCTCCTCTAGGTGCTGCTGACTGCCTGTCTCGGAGTACTCCTCTCACACACTCCTTTAGGTGCTGCTTACTGCCTGTCCCTGGGTCCCATTCTCGCACTCTACTCTATGTGCTGCTGACTGCCTGCCCCAGGGTCCGCCTCTCACAATCTCCTCTAGGTGCTGCTGTCCGACTTTCCAAGGGGTCTCCTCTCGCACTCTCCTCTAGGTGCTGTTGAAAGCATGCCCCAGAGTCATCCTCTCACACCCTCCTCTATGTGCTGCTGACTGCCTCTCCCAAGGTCCAGCTCTCACACAATTCTCTAGATCCTACTGACTACCTGTCCAAGGGGCCTCCGCTCACACCTATCCTCTAGGTGCTACTTACTGTCTGTCCCAGGAAGCTCATCTCACACTCTCCGCTACGTGCTGCTGTCTGCTTGTCCCAGGGTCTTTCTCTCACAATCTCCTCTAGGTGCTGCTTACTGCCTATCGCAGAGAACTCCTCTAGGGCTCTCCTCTAGGTGCTGCTGACTGCCTCTCCCAGTGTCCTCCTCTCGGACCCTCTTTTAGGTGCTGCTGACTGCCTGTCCCAGTGTCCTCCTCTCACACTCTCCTATAGATGCTGCTGACTGCCTGTCCCAGAGTACTCCTGTCACACACTCCTTTTGGTGCAGCTTACTGCCTGTCCCTGGGCCCCATTCTCACACTCTATTCTATGTGCTGCTGACTGACAGTCCCAGAGTCCTCCTCTCTCACTCTCATCTAGGTGCTGCTGACGGACTCTCTCTGGCTACTCCTCTGACACTCTCCTCTATGTACGGCTTACTGCCTGTCCGAGTGACTTCCTCTCGCACCCTCCTCTTTGTGCTGCTGAATGCCTGTCCAAGGTCCTCCCCTTGGACTGTAGTCTTGCTCCAGCTGACTGTCTGTCCCAGGGTCCTCCTCTCGCACTCAACACTAGGTGCTGCTGACTACCTGTCCCAGGATCCTCCTCTTGCACTCTACACTAGGTGCTGCTGACTGCCTGTCCAAGTGTTCTCCTCTCACACCTATCCTCTAGGTGCTAATTACTGTCTGTCCCAGGAACCCCATGTCACACTCTCCGCTAAGTGCTGCTGTCTGCTTGTCCCAGGGACCTTCTCTCACACTCTTTTAGGTGCTGCTGACTGCCTCTCCCAAAGCCTCAGTTCTCGTACTCACCTCTAGATGCTGCTGACTGCCTCTCCCAGTGTCCTCATCTCACACTCTCCTCTCAGTGCGGTTGACTGCTTGTCCCAGTGTTCTCCTCTCGGACAAACTTTTAGGTGCTGCTGACTGCCTCTCCCAAGGCCCCAGCTCTAGTACTCTCTTCTAGATGCTGCTGACTGCCTGTCCCAGTGTCCTCCTCTCAGACCCTTTTTAAGTTGCTTCTGACTGCCTCTCCCAATGTCCTCCTATCACACTCTCTGCTAGGTGCTGTTTTCTGCCTGTACCAGAGTACACCTCTCATACTCTCCTCTAGGTGCTGCTGTCAGCCTCTCCCAGGGTCCCCATCTCACACAATCCTCTAGATGCTGCTGACTGCCTGTCCAAGAGTCCTCCTCTCTCGCACCTATCCTCTATGTGCTACTTACTGTCTGTCCCAGGAAGCTCATCTCACACTCTCCTCTAGGTGCTGCTGTCTGCTTGTCCCAGTGTCCTCCTCTCACACTCTCCTCTAGGTGCTGCTGACTGCCTGTCCCAGTGTCCTTCTCTCACACCCTCCTCTAGGTGCTGCTGTCTGCTTGTCCCAGTGTCCTCCTCTCACACTCTCCTCTAGGTGCTGCTGTCTGCTTGTCCCAGGGTCCTTCTCTCACACTCTCCTCTAGGTGCTGCTGTCTGCTTGTCCCAGGGTCCTTCTCTCACACTCTCCTCTAGGTGCTGCTTACTGCCTCTCCCAGAGTACTCCTCCAACACACTCCTTTAGGTGCTGCTTACTGCCTGTCCCGGGTCCCATTCTCGCACTCTACTCTATTTGCTGCTGACTGACAGTCCCAGAGTCCTCCTCTCGCACTCTCATCTAGGTGCTTTTGACGGACTCTCTCTGGCTACTCCTGTGACACTCTCCTCTATGTGCTGCTTCTGCCTGTCCCAGTGACTTCCTCTCACACCCTCCTCTTTGTGCTGCTGAATGCCTGTTCCAGGTCCTCCCCTTGGACTGTAGTCTTGCTGCAGCTGACTGTCTGTCCCAGGGTCCTCCTCTCGCACTCTACACTAGGTACTGCTGACTGCCTGTCCCAGAGTACGCCTCTCACTTTCTCCTCTAGGTGCTGCTGTCAGCCTTTCCCAGTGTCCCCATCTCACACAATCCTCCAGATGCTGCTGACTGCCTGTCCCAGGGTCCTTCTCTCACACCCTACACTAGATGCTGTTTTCTGCCTGTCCCAGGGTCCTCCTCTCGCACTCTACACTAGGTGCTGCTGACTGCCTGTCCCAGGATCCTCCTCTTGGACTGTAGTCTTGCTGCAACTGTCTGTCTGTCCCAGGGTCTTCCTCTCACACTCTCCTCTCGGTGCTACTGACTGCCTGTCCCAGGGTCCTCCTCTCACACTCTCCTCTCGGTGCTGCTGACTGCCTGTCCCAGAGTCCTCCTCTCACACTGTTCTCTAGATGCTGCTGACAGCCTCTCCCAGAGTACACCTCTCACACTCTCCTCTAGGTGCTGCTGACTGCCTGTCCCAGGGTCCCCGTCTCACACAATCCTCTAGATGCTGCTGACTGCCTGTCTGAGAGCCTCCCCATGGACTCTCCTCTGGCTGCAGCTCACTGTCTGTACCATGGTCCACCTCTCGCACACTCCTCTAGGTGCTGCAGACTGCCTGTCCCAGCGCCCTCCTCTCACACTGTCCTCTAGGTGCTGCTGACTGCCTGTCCCAGAGACCTCCTCTCACACTCTCTTCGAAGTGCTGCTAACTGCCTGTGTCAGGGTCCTCCTCTCACACTCTCCGCTAGGTGCTGCTGACTGCCTGTCTCAGGGGTCCACCCTACGCTGGCCTCTCGATGTGCTACACTTTTCACACTGTCCTCTAGGTGCTCCTGTCTGACCCAGGGTCCTCCTCTCAAACTCTCCTATAGATGCTGCTGACTGCCTGTCCCAGGGTCCTCCTCTCAAACTCTCCTATAGGTGCTGCTGACTGCCTGTCCCAAGGTCCTGTCACACATTCCTCTCGGTGCTGCTAACTGCCTATCCAATGGTCTTCTTCTCACACGCTCCTCTAGGTGCTACTTTCTGCCCGTCCCAGGACACTCGTATCACACTCTCCTTTAGGTGCTGCTGACTACCTCTCCCAGAGTCCTCCTCTCACACTCTCCTCTAGGTGCTGCTGACTACCTCTCCCAAGGTCCAGCTCACGCACTCTCCTCTAAATGCAGCTGACTGCCTCTCCAAGAGTACCCTTCTCTCACACTCCTCTAGGTGCTGCTGACTGCCTGTCCCAGGGTCCTCCTCTCACACTCTCCTCTAGGTGCTGCTGACTGCCTGTCCCAGCGTCCTCCTCGCACACTCTCCTCTATGTGCTGCTGACTGCCTGTCCCAGGGTCCTTTTCTCGCACCTATCCTCTAGGTGCTATTTACTGTCTGTCCCAGGAAGCTCATCTCACACTCTCCGTTTGGTGCTGTTGACTGCCTGTCTCAAAGTCCTCCTCTCGCACTCTCCTCTAGGTGCTGCTGACTGCCTGTCCCAGGTTCATTCTCTCACACTCTCCTCTCGGTGCTTCAGACTGCCTATTCCAGGGTCCTCCTCTCACACTCTGCTCTATGTGCTGCTGACTGCCTGTCCCAGGTTTCTCCTCTCACACTCTCCTCTAGGTGCGGCTTACTGCCTGTCCAAGGTCCTCCACTTGGACTGTAGTCTTGCTGCAGCTGACTCTCTGTTCCAGGGTCCTCCTCTCGCACTCAACACTAGGTGCTGCCGACTGCCTGTTCAAGGGTTCTCCTCTCGCATCTATCCTCTAGGTGCTACATGCTGTCTGTCTCAGGAACCCCGTCTCACACTCTCCTCTAGGTGTTGCTGACTGCCTGTCCCAGAGTCCTCCTCTCGCACTCTACACTAGGTGCTGCTGACTGCCTGTCCCAGGGTCCTCCTCTCACACTCTCCTCGAGGTGCTGCTGACTGCCTGTCCCAGGGTCCTCCTCTCACACTCTCCTCTAGAGGCTGCTGACTGCCTCTCCCAGGGTCCTCCTCTCGCACTCTACACTAGATGCTGCTGACTGCCTGTCCCAGGTTCCTCCTCTCGTACTCTCCTCTAGGTGCTGCTGACTGCCTGTCCCAGAGGCCTCCACTCTCACTCTACACTAGATGCTGCTGACTGCCTCTCCCAGGGAGCTCCTCTCGCACTCTACACTAGATGCTGGTGACTGCCTGTCCCAGGGTCCTCCACTCACATTCTACACTAGATGCTGGTGACTGCCTCTCCCAGGTTCCTCCTCTCACACTCTACACTAGATGCTGTTGACTGCCTGTCCCAGGGTCCTCCTCTCACACTCTACACTAGATGCTGCTGACTGCCTCTCCCAGGGTCCTGTCACACATTCCTCTCGGTGCTGCTGACTTTTTTTTTGAAGTCCGAACTTGGGTTTTATTCAAAATAAACAATTAGGAATACAATATACCACATGCCTGCCATCCTCAAAGACAGTAGATGTTAAATTGTTAAGACTGTCGGTCCTTTTCTTAGTAATTGCCATTTTTTTTTTTGCTTATAACCTTCCCTGCTCCTTTTTTGTTGTGTTCCTTGGCAAACTGTATGTTGCTCAGGAACTTGGAATCAACTCCTTTCAGGGGTTCCAATCGATAAGCCTTGGGCTTTTTGATCCCTGTCCTGTGCCACTTGCTGGGCTGAATGTGGTTGGTGTGATTCTTGGACTCGGCCATGACTCTCGACTGATCTCCTGAGCCTCCTGCTCCACCACCAGCAGCCACTGCTGCTGACTGCTTATCCAATGGTCCTCTTCTCCACACTCCTCTAGGTGCTGCTTACTGTCTGTCCCAGGACTCTTGTATCACACTCTCCGCTAGGTGCTGCTGACTGCCTGTCCCAGAGTCCTCCTCTCACACTCTCCGCTAGGTGCAGCTTACTGCCTCTCCCTGGGTCCCATTCACGCACTCTACTCTATGTGCTGCTGACTGACAGTCCCAGAGTTCTCCTCTCGCACTCTCATCTTGGTGCTGCTGATGGACTCTCTCTGGCTACTCATCTGACACTCTGTTCATGGTGCCTGACACAAGGTACTCCTCTCAGACCCTCCTCTAGGTGCTGCTGACTGCCTGTCCCAGTGTCCTCCTCTTACACTCTCCTCTAGATGCTGCTGAATGCCTCTCCCAAGGTCCAGCTCTTGTACTCTTCTCTAGATGCTGCTGACTGCCTGTCCCAGACTACTCCTCTTACAATCTCCTCTCGGTGTTGCTGACTGCCTGTCCCAGCATCATCCTCTCACACTCTCCTCTCAGTGTTGCTGACTGCCTGTCCCAGAGTACTCCTCTCGGGCTCTCCTCTCAGTGCTGCTGATTGTCTGTCCCAGTGTCTTCCTCTCACACTCCCCACTAGGTGCTGCTGACTGCCTGTCCCAGTGTCTTCCTCTCATACTCTCCTCTAGATGCTGCTGACTACCTGTCCCAGACTACTCCTCTCACACTCTCCTCTCGGTGCTGCTGACTGCCTGTCCCAGAGTACTCCTCTCACACTCTCCTCTCGGTGTTGCTGACTGCCTGTCCCAGCATCCTCCTCTCAAACTCTCCTCTCGGTGTTGCTGACTGCCTGTCCCAGAGTACTCCTCTCGGGCTCTCCTCTCAGTGCTGCTGATTGTCTGTCCCAGTGTCTTCCTCTCACACTCTCCTCTCGGTGCTGCTGACTGCCTGTCCCAGCGTCTTCCTCTCATACTCTCCTCTAGATGCTGCTGACTACCTGTCCCAGAGTACTCCTCTCATACTCTCTTCTCGGTGCTGCTGACTGCCTGTCCCAGTGTCCTCCTCTCACACTCTCCTCTAGATGCTGCTGACTGCCTGTCCCAGGGTCCTACTCTCGCACTCTCCTCTCAGTGCTGCTGTTTGCCTGTCCCAGGATCCAACTCTCACACTCTCGCCTTGTTCCTTCTGACTGCCTATCCCTGGGTCCCATTCTCACACTCTCCTCTCGGTGCTGCTGACTGCCGGTCCCAGCATCCTCCTCTCAAACTGTCCTCTAGGTGCTGCTGACTGCCTGTCCCAGGGTCCTCCTCTCACACTCTCCTCTAGGTGCTGCTGTCCGACTGTCCCAGAGGCTTCCTCTCGCACTCTCCGCTAGGTGCTGCTGACTGACTGTCCAAGGAGTCTCCTCTCGCACTCTCCTCTAGGTGCTGTTGAAAGCATGCCCCAGAGTCTTCCTCTCACACCCTCCTCTATGTGCTGCTGACTGCCTGTCCAAGTGTCCTCCTCTCACACTCTCCTCTAGGTGCTGCTGACTGCCTGTCTCGGAGTACTCCTCTCACACACTCCTTTAGGTGCTGCTTACTGCCTGTCCCTGGGTCCCATTCTCGCACTCTACTCTATGTGCTGCTGACTGCCTGCCCCAGGGTCCGCCTCTCACAATCTCCTCTAGGTGCTGCTGTCCGACTTTCCAAGGGGTCTCCTCTCGCACTCTCCTCTAGGTGCTGTTGAAAGCATGCACCAGAGTCATCCTCTCACACCCTCCTCTATGTGCTGCTGACTGCCTCTCCCAAGGTCCAGCTCTCACACAATTCTCTAGATCCTACTGACTACCTGTCCAAGGGGCCTCCGCTCACACCTATCCTCTAGGTGCTACTTACTGTCTGTCCCAGGAAGCTCATCTCACACTCTCCGCTACGTGCTGCTGTCTGCTTGTCCCAGGGTCTTTCTCTCACAATCTCCTCTAGGTGCTGCTTACTGCCTATCGCAGAGAACTCCTCTAGGGCTCTCCTCTAGGTGCTGCTGACTGCCTCTCCCAGTGTCCTCCTCTCGGACCCTCTTTTAGGTGCTGCTGACTGCCTGTCCCAGTGTCCTCCTCTCACTCTCCTATAGATGTTGCTGACTGCCTGTCCCAGAGTACTCCTGTCACACACTCCTTTTGGTGCAGCTTACTGCCTGTCCCTGGGCCCCATTCTCACACTCTATTCTATGTGCTGCTGACTGACAGTCCCAGAGTCCTCCTCTCTCACTCTCATCTAGGTGCTGCTGACGGACTCTCTCTGGCTACTCCTCTGACACTCTCCTCTATGTGCAGCTTACTGCCTGTCCGAGTGACTTCCTCTCGCACCCTCCTCTTTGTGCTGCTGAATGCCTGTCCAAGGTCCTCCCCTTGGACTGTAGTCTTCCTTCAGCTGACTGTCTGTCCCAGGGTCCTACTCTCGCACTCTCCTCTCAATGCTGCTGTTTGCCTGTCCCAGGATCCAACTCTCACACTCTCGCCTTGTTCCTTCTGACTGCCTATCCCTGGGTCCCATTCTCACACTCTCCTCTCGGTGCTGCTGACTGCCTGTCCCAGCATCCCCCTCTCGCACTGTCCTCTAGGTGCTGCTGACTGCCTGTCCCAGGGTCCTCCTCTCACACTCTCCTCTAGGTGCTGCTGTCCGACTGTCCCAGAGGCTTCCTCTCGCACTCTCCGCTAGGTGCTGCTGACTGACTGTCCAAGGGGTCTCCTCTTGCACTCTCCTCAAGGTGCTGTTGAAAGCATGCCCCAGAGTCTTCCTCTCACACCCTCCTCTATGTGCTGCTGACTGCCTGTCCAAGTGTCCTCCTCTCACACACTCCTTTAGGTGCTGCTTACTGCCTGTCCCTGGGTCCCATTCTCGCACTCTACTCTATGTGCTGCTGACTGCCTGCCCCAGGGTCCGCCTCTCACAATCTCCTCTAGGTGCTGCTGTCCGACTTTCCAAGGGGTCTCCTCTCGCACTCTCCTCTAGGTGCTGTTGAAAGCATGCCCCAGAGTCATCCTCTCACACCCTCCTCTATGTGCTGCTGACTGCCTCTCCCAAGGTCCAGCTCTCACACAATTCTCTAGATCCTACTGACTACCTGTCCAAGGGGCCTCCGCTCACACCTATCCTCTAGGTGCTACTTACTGTCTGTCCCAGGAAGCTCATCTCACACTCTCCGCTACGTGCTGCTGTCTGCTTGTCCCAGGGTCTTTCTCTCACAATCTCCTCTAGGTGCTGCTTACTGCCTATCGCAGAGAACTCCTCTAGGGCTCTCCTCTAGGTGCTGCTGACTGCCTTTCCCAGTGTCCTCCTCTCGGACCCTCTTTTAGGTGCTGCTGACTGCCTGTCCCAGTGTCCTCCTCTCACACTCTCCTATAGATGCTGCTGACTGCCTGTCCCAGAGTACTCCTGTCACACACTCCTTTTGGTGCAGCTTACTGCCTGTCCCTGGGCCCCATTCTCACACTCTATTCTATGTGCTGCTGACTGACAGTCCCAGAGTCCTCCTCTCTCACTCTCATCTAGGTGCTGCTGACGGACTCTCTCTGGCTACTCCTCTGACACTCTTCTCTATGTACGGCTTACTGCCTGTCCGAGTGACTTCCTCTCGCACCCTCCTCTTTGTGCTGCTGAATGCCTGTCCAAGGTCCTCCCCTTGGACTGTAGTCTTGCTCCAGCTGACTGTCTGTCCCAGGGTCCTCCTCTCGCACTCAACACTAGGTGCTGCTGACTACCTGTCCCAGGATCCTCCTCTTGCACTCTACACTAGGTGCTGCTGACTGCCTGTCCAAGTGTTCTCCTCTCACACCTATCCTCTAGGTGCTAATTACTGTCTGTCCCAGGAACCCCATGTCACACTCTCCGCTAAGTGCTGCTGTCTGCTTGTCCCAGGGACCTTCTCTCACACTCTTTTAGGTGCTGCTGACTGCCTCTCCCAAAGCCTCAGTTCTCGTACTCACCTCTAGATGCTGCTGACTGCCTCTCCCAGTGTCCTCATCTCACACTCTCCTCTCAGTGCGGTTGACTGCTTGTCCCAGTGTTCTCCTCTCGGACACTCTTTTAGGTGCTGCTGACTGCCTCTCCCAAGGCCCCAGCTCTAGTACTCTCTTCTAGATGCTGCTGACTGCCTGTCCCAGTGTCCTCCTCTCAGACCCTTTTTTAGTTGCTTCTGACTGCCTCTCCCAATGTCCTCCTATCACACTCTCTGCTAGGTGCTGTTTTCTGCCTGTACCAGAGTACACCTCTCATACTCTCCTCTAGGTGCTGCTGTCAGCCTCTCCCAGGGTCCCCATCTCACACAATCCTCTAGATGCTGCTGACTGCCTGTCCAAGAGTCCTCCTCTCTCGCACCTATCCTCTATGTGCTACTTACTGTCTGTCCCAGGAAGCTCATCTCACACTCTCCTCTAGGTGCTGCTGTCTGCTTGTCCCAGAGTCCTTCTCTCACACTCTCCTCTAGGTGCTGCTTACTGCCTCTCCCAGAGTACTCCTCCAACACACTCCTTTAGGTGCTGCTTACTGCCTGTCCCGGGTCCCATTCTTGCACTCTACTCTATTTGCTGCTGACTGACAGTCCCAGAGTCCTCCTCTCGCACTCTTATCTAGGTGCTTTTGACGGACTCTCTCTGGCTACTCCTGTGACACTCTCCTCTATGTGCTGCTTCTGCCTGTCCCAGTGACTTCCTCTCACACCCTCCTCTTTGTGCTGCTGAATGCCTGTCCCAGGGTCCTCCCCTTTGACTGTAGTCTTGCTGCAGCTGACTGTCTGTCCCAGTGTCCTCCTCTCACACTCTCCTCTAGGTGCTGCTGACTGCCTGTCCCAGTGTCCTCCTCTCACACTCTCCTCTAGATGCTGCTGACTGCCTGTCCCAGGGTCCTACTCTCGCACTCTCCTCTCAGTGCTGCTGTTTGCCTGTCCCAGGATCCAACTCTCACACTCTCGCCTTGTTCCTTCTGACTGCCTATCCCTGGGTCCCATTCTCACACTCTCCTCTCGGTGCTGCTGACTGCCTGTCCCAGCATCCTCCTCTCGCACTGTCCTCTAGGTGCTGCTGACTGCCTGTCCCAGGGTCCTCCTCTCACACTCTCCTCTAGGTGCTGCTGTCCGACTGTCCCAGAGGCTTCCTCTCGCACTCTCCGCTAGGTGCTGCTGACTGACTGTCCAAGGGGTCTCCTCTCGCACTCTCCTCTAGGTGCTGTTGAAAGCATGCCCCAGAGTCTTCCTCTCACACCCTCCTCTATGTGCTGCTGACTGCCTGTCCAAGTGTCCTCCTCTCACACTCTCCTCTAGGTGCTGCTGACTGCCTGTCTCGGAGTACTCCTCTCACACACTCCTTTAGGTGCTGCTTACTGCCTGTCCCTGGGTCCCATTCTCGCACTCTACTCTATGTGCTGCTGACTGCCTGCCCCAGGGTCCGCCTCTCACAATCTCCTCTAGGTGCTGCTGTCCGACTTTCCAAGGGGTCTCCTCTCGCACTCTCCTCTAGGTGCTGTTGAAAGCATGCCCCAGAGTCATCCTCTCACACCCTCCTCTATGTGCTGCTGACTGCCTCTCCCAAGGTCCAGCTCTCACACAATTCTCTAGATCCTACTGACTACCTGTCCAAGGGGCCTCCGCTCACACCTATCCTCTAGGTGCTACTTACTGTCTGTCCCAGGAAGCTCATCTCACACTCTCCGCTACGTGCTGCTGTCTGCTTGTCCCAGGGTCTTTCTCTCACAATCTCCTCTAGGTGCTGCTTACTGCCTATCGCAGAGAACTCCTCTAGGGCTCTCCTCTAGGTGCTGCTGACTGCCTCTCCCAGTGTCCTACTCTCGGACCCTCTTTTAGGTGCTGCTGACTGCCTGTCCCAGTGTCCTCCTCTCACACTCTCCTATAGATGCTGCTGACTGCCTGTCCCAGAGTACTCCTGTCACACACTCCTTTTGGTGCAGCTTACTGCCTGTCCCTGGGCCCCATTCTCACACTCTATTCTATGTGCTGCTGACTGACAGTCCCAGAGTCCTCCTCTCTCACTCTCATCTAGGTGCTGCTGACGGACTCTCTCTGGCTACTCCTCTGACACTCTCCTCTATGTGCGGCTTACTGCCTGTCCGAGTGACTTCCTCTCGCACCCTCCTCTTTGTGCTGCTGAATGCCTGTCCAAGGTCCTCCCCTTGGACTGTAGTCTTGCTCCAGCTGACTGTCTGTCCCAGGGTCCTCCTCTTGCACTCTACACTAGGTGCTGCTGACTGCCTGTCCAAGTGTTCTCCTCTCACACCTATCCTCTAGGTGCTAATTACAGTCTGTCCCAGGAACCCCATGTCACACTCTCCGCTAAGTGCTGCTGTCTGCTTGTCCCAGGGACCTTCTCTCACACTCTTTTAGGTGCTGCTGACTGCCTCTCCCAAAGCCCCAGTTCTCGTACTCACCTCTAGATGCTGCTGACTGCCTCTCCCAGTGTCCTCATCTCACACTCTCCTCTCAGTGCGGTTGACTGCTTGTCCCAGTGTCCTCCTCTCAGACCCTCTTTTAGGTGCTTCTGACTGCCTCTCCCAATGTCCTCCTATCACACTCTCCGCTAGGGGCTGTTTTCTGCCTGTCCCAGAGTACACCTCTCATACTCTCCTCTAGGTGCTGCTGTCAGCCTGTCCCAGGATCCCCCTCTCACATAATCCTCTAGATGCTGCTGACTGCCTGTCCAAGAGTCCTCCTCTCACATCTATCCTCTAGGTGCTACTTACTGTCTGTCCCAGGAAGCTCATCTCACACTCTCCGCTAGGTGCTGCTGCCTGCTTGTCGCAGAGTCCTTCTCTCACACTCTCCTCTAGGTGCTGCTGACTGCCTGTCCTAGTGTCCTCCTCTCACACTCTCCTCTAGGTGTTGCTGCCTTCCTGTCCCGGAGTACTCCTCTCGCACACTCCTTTAGGTGCTGCTTACTGCCTGTCCCTGGCTCCCATTCTTGCACTTTACTCTATGTACTGCTGACTGACAGTCCCAGAGTCCTCCTCTCGCACTCTCATCTAGGTGTTGCTGACGGACTCTCTCTGGCTACTCCTCTGATACTCTCCTCTATTGCGGCTTACTGCCTGTCGCAGCGCCTTCCTCTTGCACCCTCCTGTTTGTGCTGCTGAATGCCTGTCCAAGGTCCTCCTCTTGGACTGTAGTCTTGCTCCAGCTGACTCTCTGTCCCAGGGTCCTCCTCTCGCACTCAACACTAGGTGCTGCTGACTGCCTGTCCAAGGGTTCTCCTCTCGCATCTATCCTCTAGGTGCTACTTGCTGTCTGTCTCAGGAACCCCATCTCACACACTCCCCTAGGTGCTGCTGACTGCCTTTCCCAGATTCCGCCTCTCGCATTTTCCTCCAGGTGCTGCTGACTGCCTATCCCAGTGTTCTCCTCTCGGACACTCTTTTAGGTGCTGCTGACTGCCTCTCCCAAGGCCCCAGCTCTCGTACTCTCTTCTAGATGCTGCTGACTGCCTGTCCCAGTGTCCTCCTCTCAGACCCTTTTTTAGTTGCTTCTGACTGCCTCTCCCAATGTCCTCCTATCACACTCTCTGCTAGGTGCTGTTTTCTGCCTGTCCCAGAGTACACCTCTCATACTCTCCTCGAGGTGCTGCTGTCAGCCTCTCCCAGGGTCCCCATCTCACACAATCCTCTAGATGCTGCTGACTGCCTGTCCAAGAGTCCTCCTCTCTCGCACCTATCCTCTATGTGCTACTTACTGTCTGTCCCAGGAAGCTCATCTCACACTCTCCTCTAGGTGCTGCTGTCTGCTTGTCCCAGTGTCCTTCTCTCACACTCTCCTCTAGGTGCTGCTGACTGCCTCTCCCAGGATCCTCCTCTCACACTCTCCTCTCGGTGCTGCTGACTGCCTCTCCCAGAGTACTCCTCCAACACACTCCTTTAGGTGCTGCTTACTGCCTGTCCCGGGTCCCATTCTTGCACTGTACTCTATCTGCTGCTGACTGACAGTCCCAGAGTCCTCCTCTCGCACTCTCATCTAGGTGCTGTTGACAGACTCTCTCTGGCTACTCCTGTGACACTCTCCTCTATGTGCTGCTTCTGCCTGTCCCAGCGACTTCCTCTCACACCCTCCTCTTTGTGCTGCTGAATGCCTGTTCCAGGGTCCTCCCCTTGGACTGTAGTCTTGCTGCAGCTGACTGTCTGTCCCAGGGTCCTCCTCTCGCACTCTACACTAGGTGCTGCTGTCAGCCTGTCCCAGTGTCCCCATCTCACACAATCCTCCAGATGCTGCTGACTGCCTGTCCCAGGGTCCTTCTCTCACACTCTACACTAGATGCTGTTTTCTGCCTGTCCCAGGGTCCTCCTCTCGCACTCTACACTGCTGACTGCCTGTCCCAGGATCCTCCCCTTGGACTGTCGTCTTGCTGCAGCTGTCTGTCTGTCCCAGTGTCCTCCTCTCACACTCTCCTCTTGGTGCTGCTGACTGCCTGTCCCAGAGTCCTCCTCTCACACTCTCCGCTCAGTGCTGCTGACTTCCTGTCCCAGAGTCCTCCTCTCACACTGTTCTCTAGGTGCTGCTGACAGCCTCTCCCAGAGTACACCTCTCACACTCTCCTCTAGGTGCTGCTGACTGCCTGACCCAGGGTCCCCGTCTCACACAATCCTCTAGATGCTGCTGATTGCCTGTCCAAGGGTCCTCCTCTCACACATATCCTCTAGGTGCTACTTACTGTCTCTCCCAGGAAGCTCATCTCACACGCTCCGCTACGTGCTGCTGTCTGCTTGTCCCAGGGTCCTTCTCTCACACTCTCCTCTAGGTGCTGCTGACTGCCTGTCCCAGTGTCCTCCTCTCGCATTCACCTCCAGGTGCTGCTGACTGCCTGTCCCAGAGTTCATCTATCACATTCTACACTAGATGCTGCTGACTGCCTGTTCCAGCGTCCTCCTCTCACACTCTCCTCGCGGTGCTGCTGACTGCTTCTCCCAGAGTCCTCCCCTTGGACTCTCGTCTAGCTGCAGCTCACTGTCTGTACCATGGTCCTCCTCTTGCACTGTCCTCTAGGTGCTGCTGAATGCCTGTCCCAGGTTCTTCCCCTCGGTCTCTCCTTTAGGTGCTGCTGACTGCCTGTCCCAGGGTACTCGTCTCACATTCTCCTCTAGGAGCTGCTGCCTGCCTGTAGCAGAGACCTCCCCTTGGACTCTCGTCTAGTTGCAGCTCACTGTCTGTACCATGGTCCACCTCTTGCTCTCTCCTCTTGGTGCTGCTGACTGCCTGTCCCAGGGTACTCCTCTCACACTCTCCTCTAGGTGCTGCTCTCTGCCTGACCAGGGGGTCCCTTTCACACTCTCCTCTAGGTGCTGCTGCTTGCCTGTAGCAGAGACCTCCCCTTGGACTCTCATCTAGCTGCAGCTCACTGTCTGTACCATGGTCCACCTCTCGCACTCTCCTCTCGGTGCTGTTGACTGCCTGTCCAGGCGTACTTCTCACACGCTCTTCTCTAGGTGCTGCTGACTGCCTGTCCTACGGTCCTCCTTTCACACTCTACTCTAAGTGCTACTAAGTCCCTGTCCCAGCGCCCTCCTCTCACACTCACCTCCAGATGCTGCTGACTGCCTGTCCCAGGTTTCTCCTCTTGCACCCTCCTCTAGATGTAGCTGACTGCCTGTCCCAGCGTCCCCCTCTCACACTCTCCTGTAGGTGCTGCTGAATACCTGTCCCAGTCTCCTCCCCTCGATATCTCCTCTAGACGCTGCTGACTGCCTCTCCCAGAGTACGCCTCTCACACTCTCCTCTAGGTTCAGCTGTCAGCCTGTCCCAGGGTCCCCCTCTCACACAATCCTCTAGATGCTGCTGAATGCCTGTCTCTCGCACCTGTCCTCAAGGTGATACTGTCTGTCCCAGGAATCTCATCTCACACTCTGCTAGGTGCTGCTGTCTGCTTGTCCCAGGGTCCTTCTCTCACACTCTCCACTAGGTGTTGCAGACTGCCTGTCCCAGAGTACTCCCCTTGGACTCTCGTCTATCTGCAGCTCACTGTCTGTACCAGGGTCCTCCTCTTGCACTGTCCTCTAGGTGCTGCTGATTGCATGTCCCAGGCTCCTCCCTTTGGAATCTCCTTTAGGTGCCGCTGAATTCCTGTTCCAGCGTCCTCCTCTCGGACCCTCTTATTGGTGATGCTGACCAACTCTCTTGGCTGGCCCGCTGTCGCCCACTTCCGCTTGGTGCTGCTGACTGCCTGTCATAATTGTCCTCCACTCACACTATCCTATAGGCAATTCTGACTGTCTGTCCCAGGGTCCTCCTCTCGAACTGTACTCCAGATGCTGCTTACTGCTTGTCTCAGGGTCCCCTCTTGTGCTATCATCTCGGTGCTGGTGACCGACTGTCCTGGTGTCCTACTCTTGCACTCTCGTCCCGGTGCTGCTGAGCGCCTGTCTCATGTGGTCCCCCGCTTGCCTGCTCCTCTATGTGCTGCTGACCGCCTGTCTCCGGGGTTCCCACTCTCACCCGCTCCTCTAGGTGCTGCTGACCAGCTGTCTCTGGGTCCTCCTCTTGTACTCTCCTCTAGGTGCTGCTGACTGCCTGTCCCAGGATCCTACTCTCACCTGCTCCTCTAGGTGCTGCTGACTGCCTGTCTGAGGGGATCCCGCTCTCACCAGCTCCTCTAGGTGCTGCTGACCGCCTGTTTCAGGGGGTCCCTCTCTTGACCACTCCTCTAGGTGCTGCTGACCGCCTGTCTCAGGGGGTCCCACTCTCGCCCACTCCTCTAGGTGCTGCTGACCGCCTGTCTCAGGGGGTCCCTCTCTTGACCACTCCTCTAGGTGCTGCTGATTGTCTGTCTGTCTCAGGGGGTCCCACTCTCGCCCACTCCTCTAGGTGCTGCTAACCGCCTGTCTCAGGGGGTCCTGCTCTCGCCCTCTCCTCTAGATGCTGCTGACCGTCTGTCTCAGGTAGGTTCTGCTCTCACCCTCTCCTCTAGCTGCTGCAGACCGCCTGTCTCGGGTGTCTCGATCTTGTCAGCTCCTCTAGGTGCTGCTGACCGCCTGTCTTGGGTGTCCCGCTCTTGCCAGCTCCTCTAGGTGCAGCTGACCCCTGTCTTGGTTGGCCCACTGTCGCCCACTTCGCTAGGTGCTGCTGACTGCCTATCTCAGGTGTCCCGCTCTTGCCAGCTCCTCTAGGTGCAGCTGACCCCTGTCTTGGTTGGCCCACTGTCGCCGACTTCGCTAGGTGCCGCTGACTGCCTGTCTCATGGGGTCCCACTCTTGCCAGCCTTTTCTAGGTGCTGCTGACTGCCTGTCTCAGGGCCCTACTCACACTTGCTCCTCTAGGTGCTGCTGACCGCCTGTCACAGGGGGTCACACTCTTGCCAGCTCCTCTAGGTGCTGCTGACCAACTGTCTCAGGTTGGTCCCGCTCTCGCCAGCTCCCCTTGGTGCTGCTGTCTGCCTGTCTCAGGGAGTCCCACTCTCGCCCTCTCCTGTAGGTGCTGCTGACCACCTGTCTCAAGGGATCTCACTCTTGCCCACTCCTCTAAGTGCTGCTGACTGCCTGTCTCAGGGGGTCCCTCTCTTGACCACTCCTCTAGGTGCTACTAACCGCCTGTCTCGGGTGTCACGCTCTTGCCAGCTCCTCTAGGTGCTGCTGACCGCCTGTCTTGGTTGGCCTGCAATCGCCGCTCCGTTAGTTGCTGCTGACCACCTGTTTCAGAGGTCCGGCTCTCCCCCGCTCCTCTAGGTGCTGCTAACCGCCTGTCTCGGGTGTCACGCTCTTGCCAGCTCCTCTAGGTGCTGCTGACCGCCTGTCTTGGTTGGCCTGCTATCGCCGCTCCGTTAGTTGCTGCTGACCACCTGTTTCAGAGGTCCGGCTCTCCCCCGCTCCTCTAGGTGCTGCTAACCGCCTGTCTCAGGGGGTCCTGCTCTCGCCCTCTCCTCTAGCTGCTGCTGACTGTCTGTCTCAAGGGGTCCCGATCTTGCCTGCTCCCCTAGATGCTGCTGACCGTCTGTCTCAGGTAGGTCCTGCTCTCGCCCTCTCCTCTAGATGCTGCTGACCGCCTGTCTCAGGTAGGTCCTGCTCTCGCCCTCTCCTCTAGATGCTGCTGACCGCCGGTCTCAGGTAGGTCCTGCTCTCACCCTCTCCTCTAGGTGCTGCTGACCGCCTGTCTCAGGTAGGTCCTGCTCTCGCCCTCTCCTCTAGGTGCTGCTGACCGCCTGTCTTGGGTGTCCCGCTCTTGCCAGCTCCTCTAGGTGCAGCTGACCCCTGTCTTGGTTGGCCCACTGTCGCCCACTTCGCTAGGTGCTGCTGACTGCCTGTCTCGGGTGTCCCGCTCTTGCTAGCACCTCTAGGTGCAGCTGACCCCTGTCTTGGTTGGCCCACTGTCGCCCACTTCGCTAGGTGCCGCTGACTGCCTGTCTCACGGGGTCCCACTCTTGCCAGCCTTTTCTAGGTGCTGCTGACTGCCTGTCTCAGGGCCCTACTCACACTCGCTCCTCTAGGTGCTGCTGACTGCCTGTCACAGGGGGTCACACTCTTGCCAGCTCCTCTAGGTGCTGCTGACCAACTGTCTCAGGTAGGTCCCGCTCTCGCCAGCTCCCCTTGGTGCTGCTGTCTGCCTGTCTCGGGGAGTCCCACTCTCGCCCTCTCCTGTAGGTGCTGCTGACCACCTGTCTCAAGGGATCTCACTCTTGCCCACTCCTCTAAGTGCTGTTGACAGGCTGTCTCAGGGGGTCCCTCTCTTGACCACTCCTCTAGGTGCTACTAACCGCCTGTCTCAGGTGTCACGCTCTTGCCAGCTCCTCTAGGTGCTGCTGACCGCCTGTCTTGGTTGGCCTGCAATCGCCGCTCCGTTAGTTGCTGCTGACCACTTGTTTCAGAGGTCCGGCTCTCCCCCGCTCCTCTAGGTGCTGCTGACCGCCTGTCTCAGGGTTGCCACTCTCGCCCGTTCCTCTAGATGCTTCTGACCATCTGTCTCACGGCCCTCCTCTCGTACTCTCCTCTAGCTTCTGCTGACCGCCTCTCTCAGGGGGTCCCACTCTCGCCAGCTCCTCTAGTTGCTGCTGACCACCTGTCTTGGTTGGCCCGCTGTCGCCCACTCCTCTAGGTGCTGCTGACTTCCTGTCTCAGGTTGGTCCCGCTCTCGCCAGCTTCCCTTGGTGCTGCTGACTGTCTGTCTCAGGGAGTTCCGCTCTTGCCCTCTCGTCTAGGTGCTGCTGACCACCTGTTTCATGGGATCTCGCTCTCGCCAGCTCCCCTTGGTGCTGCTGACCGCCTGTCTTGGGTGTCCCGCTCTCGGCAGTTCCTCTAGCTGCTGCTGACCACCTGTCTCAGGGGATCTCGCTCTTGCCCACTCCTCTAGGTGCTGCTGACCGCCTGTCTCAGGTTGATCCCACTCTCGCCATCTCCTCCAGGTGCTGCTAACCGCCTGTCTCAAGGGACCCCGCTCCCGCCAGCTCCTCTAAGTGCTGCTGACCGGCTGTCACAGGGGGTCCCTCTCTTGACCACTCCTCTAGGTGCTGCTGACTGTCAGTCTCAGGGTGTCCCGCTCTTGCCAGCTCCTCTAAGTGCTGCTGACAGGCTGTCTCAGGGGTTGCCTCTCTTGACCACTCCTCTAGGTGCTGCTGACTGTCAGTCTCAGGGTGTCCCGCTCTTGCCAGCTCCTCTAGGTGCTGCTGACCGCCTGTCTCAGGGGGTCCTACCCTCACCTGTTCCTCTAGGTGCTGCTGACCGCCTGTCTTGGGTGTCCCGCTCTTGCCAGCTCCTCTAGGTGCTGCTGATCAACTGTCTTTGTTGGCCCACTGTCGCCCACTCCACTCGGTGCTGCTGACCGCCTGTCTCAGGGGTGTCCTACTGTCGCCCGCTCCTCTAGGTGCTGCTGACTGCCTGTCTCAGGGCCCTCCTGTCGCCCGCTCCTCTAGGTGCTGCTGACCGCCTGTCTCGGGTGTCCCGCTCTCGCCCTCTCCTCCAGGTGCTGCTGACTGTCTCTCTCAGGGGGTCCCCCCCACGCCTGCTCATCTAGGTGCTACTGACCACCTGTCTTGTTTGGCCCACTGTCGCCCACTCTGCTAGGTGCTGCTGACTGCCTGTCTCAGCGAGTCCTGCTCTCGCTCACTCGTCTAGGTGCTGCTGACCGCCTGTTTCAGTTTGGTCCCCCTCTCTAGGTGCTGCTGACGGCCTGTCTCAGGGGGTCCCGCTCTCGCCCGCTCCTCTAGGTGCTGCTGACTGCCTGTCTCAGGGCCCTCCTGTCGCCCACTCCTCTTGGTGCGGCTGACCGCCTGTCTCAGGGGATCTCGCTCTTGCCCACTCCGATAGGTGCTGCTGACCGCTTGTCTCAGGAGCTCCTGATCTCACCTGCTCCTCTAGGTGCTGCTGACTGCCTGTCTCATGGGTGTCCCGCTCTTGTCAGCTACTCTAGATGCTGCTGACCACCTGTCTCAGGGGATCTTGCTCTTGCCCACTCCTCTAGGTGCTGCTGACTGCCTGTCTCATGGGTGTCCCACTCTTGCCAGCTACTCTAGATGCTGCTGACCACCTGTCTTGTTTGGCCTGCAGTCGCCCACTCTGCTAGGTGCTACTGACTGCCTGTCTCAATTTGGTCCCCTTCTCTAGGTGCTGCTGACCGCCTGTCTCAGGGGGTCCCGCTCTCACCCACTCCTCTATGTGCTGCTGACCACCTGTCTCAGGGGGTCCCACTCTCGCTCACTCCTCTATGTGCTGCTGACCACCTGTCTCAGGGGGTCCCGCTCTCGCTCACTCCTCTATGTGCTGCTGACTGCCTGTCTCAGGGGGTCCCGGTCTCGCCTGCTCCCCTAGGTGCTGCTGACCACCTGTCTTGTTTGGCCCACTGTCGCCCACTCCGCTAGATGCTGCTGACTGCCTGTCTCAGGGAGTCCCACTCTCACCCACTCCTCTAGGTGCTGCTGACCGCCTGTCTCGGGTGTCCCGCTCTCGGTATCTCCTCTTGATGCTGCTGACCGCCTGTCTCAGGGGATCTCGCTCTTGCCCACTCCGCTAGGTGCTGCTGACCGCTTGACTCAGGAGGTCCTGATCTCGCCTGCTCTTCTAGGTGCTGCTGACTGCCTGTCTCATGGGTGTCCCACTGTCGCCCGCTCCTCTAGGTGCTGCTGACCACCTGTCTCGGGTGTCCCGCTCTTGCCAGCTCCTCTTGGTGCTGCTGACTGCCTGTCTCAGGGGTCCCACTCTCGCCCTCTCCTCTAGCTGCTGCTGACTGCCTGTCCCATGGTCCTCCCCTCACCTGATCCTCGAGGTGCTGCTGACCGCCTGTCTTGGGTGTCCCGCTCTTGCCAGCTACTCTAGGTGCTGCTGACCACCTGTCTTGTTTGGCTCACTGTCGCCCACTCTGCTAGATGCTGCTGACTGCCTGTCTCAGGTTTATCCCGCTCTCACCAGCTCCTCTAGATGCTTCTGACTGCCTGTCTCATTGGGTCCCGCTCTCGCCTGCTCTTCTAGGTTCTGCTGACCGCCTGTCTCAGGGGGTCCCGCTCTCGCTCACTCCTCTATGTGCTGCTGACTGCCTGTCTCAGGGGGTCCCGCTCTCGCTCACTCCTCTATGTGCTGCTGACCACCTGTCTTGTTTGGCCCACTGTCGCCCACTCCGCTAGATGCTGCTGACTGCCTGTTTCAGGGGTGTCCCGCTCTCGCTCACTCCTCTATGTTCTGCTGACCACCTGTCTCAGGGGGTCCTGCTCTCGCTCACTCCTCTATGTGCTGCTGACTGCCTGTCTCAGCGCGTCCCGGACTCACCTGCTCCTCAAGGTGCTGCTGACCACCTGTCTTGTTTGGCCCACTGTCGCCCACTCCGCTAGATGCTGCTGACTGCCTGTCTCAGGGGTGTCCCACTGTCGCCTGCTCCTCTAGGTGCTGCTGACCACCTGTCTCAGGGGATCTCGCTCTTGCCAGCTCCTCTTGGTGCTGCTGACCGCCTGTCTCGGGTGTCCCGCTCTCGGTATCTCCTCTTGATGCTGCTGACCGCCTGTCTCAGGGGATCTCGCTCTTGCCCACTCTGCTAGGTGCTGCTGACCGCTTGTATCAGGAGCTCCTGATCTCGCCTGCTCCTCTAGGTGCTGCTGACTGCCTGTCTCATGGGTGTCCCGCTCTTGCCAGCGACTCTAGGTGCTGCTGACCACCTGTCTTGTTTGGCCCACTGTCGCCCACTCTGCTAGGTGCTGCTGACTGCCTGTCTCAATTTGGTCCCCCTCTCTAGGTGCTGCTGACCGCCTGTCTCAGGGGGTCCCGCTCTCGCTCACTCCTCTATGTGCTGCTGACCACCTGTCTCAGGCAGTCCTGCTGTCGCTCACTCCTCTATGTGCTGCTGATTGCCTGTCTCAGGGGGTCCTGGACTCGCCTGCTCCCCTAGGTGCTGCTGACCACCTGTCTTGTTTGGCCCACTGTCGCCCACTCCGCTAGATGCTGCTGACTGCCTGTCTCAGGGCCCTCCTGTCGCATGCTCCTCTAGGTGCTGCTGACTGCCTGTCTCATTGGGTCCCGCTCTCGCCTGCTCTTCTAGGTTCTGCTGACCGCCTGTCTCAATTTGGTCCCCTTCTCTAGGTGCTGCTGACCGCCTGTCTCAGGGGGTCCCGCTCTCGCTCACTCCTCTATGTGCTGCTGACCACCTGTCTCAGGGTCCTGCTCTCGCTCACTCCTCTATGTGCTGCTGACTGCCTGTCTCAGGGGGTCCCGGTCTCGCCTGCTCCGCTAGGTGCTGCTGACCGCTTGTCTCAGGAGCTCCTGATCTCGCCTGCTCCTCTAGGTGCTACTGACTGCCTGTCTCATGGGTGTTCCACTGTCGTCTGCTCCTCTAAGTGCTGCTGACCGTCTGTCTTGGGTGTCCCACTCTTACCAGCCCCTCTAGGTACTGCTGACCACCTGTCTTGTTTGGCCCACTGTCGCCCACTCTGCTAGGTGCTGCTGACTGCCTGTCTCAGGGAGTCCCGCTCTCACCCACTCCTCTATGTGCTGCTGACTGCCTGTCTCAGGGGGTCCCGGTCTCGCCTGCTCCCCTAGGTGCTGCTGACCACCTGTCTTGTTTGGCCCACTGTCGCCCACTCCGCTAGATGCTGCTGACTGCCTGTCTCAGGGAGTCCCACTCTCACCCACTCCTCTAGGTGCTGCTGACCGCCTGTCTCGGGTGTCCCGCTCTCGGTATCTCCTCTTGATGCTGCTGACTGCCTGTCTCAGGGGATCTCGCTCTTGCCCACTCCGCTAGGTGCTGCTGACCGCTTGACTCAGGAGGTCCTGATCTCGCCTGCTCTTCTAGGTGCTGCTGACTGCCTGTCTCATGGGTGTCCCACTGTCGCCCGCTCCTCTAGGTGCTGCTGACCACCTGTCTCGGGTGTCCCGCTCTTGCCAGCTCCTCTTGGTGCTGCTGACTGCCTGTCTCAGGGGTCCCACTCTCGCCCTCTCCTCTAGCTGCTGCTGACTGCCTGTCCCATGGTCCTCCCCTCACCTGATCCTCGAGGTGCTGCTGACCGCCTGTCTTGGGTGTCCCGCTCTTGCCAGCTACTCTAGGTGCTGCTGACCACCTGTCTTGTTTGGCTCACTGTCGCCCACTCTGCTAGATGCTGCTGACTGCCTGTCTCAGGTTTATCCCGCTCTCACCAGCTCCTCTAGATGCTTCTGACTGCCTGTCTCATTGGGTCCCGCTCTCGCCTGCTCTTCTAGGTTCTGCTGACCGCCTGTCTCAGGGGGTCCCGCTCTCGCTCACTCCTCTATGTGCTGCTGACTGCCTGTCTCAGGGGGTCCCGCTCTCGCTCACTCCTCTATGTGCTGCTGACCACCTGTCTTGTTTGGCCCACTGTCGCCCACTCCGCTAGATGCTGCTGACTGCCTGTTTCAGGGGTGTCCCGCTCTCGCTCACTCCTCTATGTTCTGCTGACCACCTGTCTCAGGGGGTCCTGCTCTCGCTCACTCCTCTATGTGCTGCTGACTGCCTGTCTCAGCGCGTCCCGGACTCACCTGCTCCTCAAGGTGCTGCTGACCACCTGTCTTGTTTGGCCCACTGTCGCCCACTCCGCTAGATGCTGCTGACTGCCTGTCTCAGGGGTGTCCCACTGTCGCCTGCTCCTCTAGGTGCTGCTGACCACCTGTCTCAGGGGATCTCGCTCTTGCCAGCTCCTCTTGGTGCTGCTGACCGCCTGTCTCGGGTGTCCCGCTCTCGGTATCTCCTCTTGATGCTGCTGACCGCCTGTCTCAGGGGATCTCGCTCTTGCCCACTCTGCTAGGTGCTGCTGACCGCTTGTATCAGGAGCTCCTGATCTCGCCTGCTCCTCTAGGTGCTGCTGACTGCCTGTCTCATGGGTGTCCCGCTCTTGCCAGCGACTCTAGGTGCTGCTGACCACCTGTCTTGTTTGGCCCACTGTCGCCCACTCTGCTAGGTGCTGCTGACTGCCTGTCTCAATTTGGTCCCCCTCTCTAGGTGCTGCTGACCGCCTGTCTCAGGGGGTCCCGCTCTCGCTCACTCCTCTATGTGCTGCTGACCACCTGTCTCAGGCAGTCCTGCTGTCGCTCACTCCTCTATGTGCTGCTGATTGCCTGTCTCAGGGGGTCCTGGACTCGCCTGCTCCCCTAGGTGCTGCTGACCACCTGTCTTGTTTGGCCCACTGTCGCCCACTCCGCTAGATGCTGCTGACTGCCTGTCTCAGGGCCCTCCTGTCGCATGCTCCTCTAGGTGCTGCTGACTGCCTGTCTCATTGGGTCCCGCTCTCGCCTGCTCTTCTAGGTTCTGCTGACCGCCTGTCTCAATTTGGTCCCCTTCTCTAGGTGCTGCTGACCGCCTGTCTCAGGGGGTCCCGCTCTCGCTCACTCCTCTATGTGCTGCTGACCACCTGTCTCAGGGTCCTGCTCTCGCTCACTCCTCTATGTGCTGCTGACTGCCTGTCTCAGGGGGTCCCGGTCTCGCCTGCTCCGCTAGGTGCTGCTGACCGCTTGTCTCAGGAGCTCCTGATCTCGCCTGCTCCTCTAGGTGCTACTGACTGCCTGTCTCATGGGTGTTCCACTGTCGTCTGCTCCTCTAAGTGCTGCTGACCGTCTGTCTTGGGTGTCCCACTCTTACCAGCCCCTCTAGGTACTGCTGACCACCTGTCTTGTTTGGCCCACTGTCGCCCACTCTGCTAGGTGCTGCTGACTGCCTGTCTCAGGGAGTCCCGCTCTCACCCACTCCTCTATGTGCTGCTGACTGCCTGTCTCAGGGGGTCCCGGTCTCGCCTGCTCCCCTAGGTGCTGCTGACCACCTGTCTTGTTTGGCCCACTGTCGCCCACTCCGCTAGATGCTGCTGACTGCCTGTCTCAGGGAGTCCCACTCTCACCCACTCCTCTAGGTGCTGCTGACCGCCTGTCTCGGGTGTCCCGCTCTCGGTATCTCCTCTTGATGCTGCTGACTGCCTGTCTCAGGGGATCTCGCTCTTGCCCACTCCGCTAGGTGCTGCTGACCGCTTGACTCAGGAGGTCCTGATCTCGCCTGCTCTTCTAGGTGCTGCTGACTGCCTGTCTCATGGGTGTCCCACTGTCGCCCGCTCCTCTAGGTGCTGCTGACCACCTGTCTCGGGTGTCCCGCTCTTGCCAGCTCCTCTTGGTGCTGCTGACTGCCTGTCTCAGGGGTCCCACTCTCGCCCTCTCCTCTAGCTGCTGCTGACTGCCTGTCCCATGGTCCTCCCCTCACCTGATCCTCGAGGTGCTGCTGACCGCCTGTCTTGGGTGTCCCGCTCTTGCCAGCTACTCTAGGTGCTGCTGACCACCTGTCTTGTTTGGCTCACTGTCGCCCACTCTGCTAGATGCTGCTGACTGCCTGTCTCAGGTTTATCCCGCTCTCACCAGCTCCTCTAGATGCTTCTGACTGCCTGTCTCATTGGGTCCCGCTCTCGCCTGCTCTTCTAGGTTCTGCTGACCGCCTGTCTCAATTTGGTCTCCCTCTCTAGGTGCTGCTGACCGCCTGTCTCAGGGGGTCCCGCTCTCGCTCACTCCTCTATGTGCTGCTGACTGCCTGTCTCAGGGGGTCCCGCTCTCGCTCACTCCTCTATGTGCTGCTGACCACCTGTCTTGTTTGGCCCACTGTCGCCCACTCTGCTAGATGCTGCTGACTGCCTGTTTCAGGGGTGTCCCGCTCTCGCTCACTCCTCTATGTTCTGCTGACCACCTGTCTCAGGCAGTCCTGCTCTCGCTTACTCCTCTATGTGCTGCTGACTGCCTGTCTCAGGGCGTCCCGGTCTCACCTGCTCCTCAAGGTGCTGCTGACCACCTGTCTTGTTTGGCCCACTGTCGCCCACTCCTCTAGATGCTGCTGACTGCCTGTCTCAGGGGTGTCCCACTGTCGCCTGCTCCTCTAGGTGCTGCTGACCACCTGTCTCAGGGGATCTCGCTCTTGCCAGCTCCTCTTGGTGCTGCTGACTGCCTGTCTCGGGTGTCCCGCTCTCGGTATCTCCTCTTGATGCTGCTGACCGCCTGTCTCAGGGGATCTCGCTCTTGCCCACTCTGCTAGGTGCTGCTGACCGCTTGTATCAGGAGCTCCTGATCTCGCCTGCTCCTCTAGGTGCTGCTGACTGCCTGTCTCATGGGTGTCCCGCTCTTGCCAGCTACTCTAGGTGCTGCTGACCACCTGTCTTGTTTGGCCCACTGTCGCCCACTCTGCTAGGTGCTGCTGACTGCCTGTCTCAATTTGGTCCCCCTCTCTAGGTGCTGCTGACCGCCTGTCTCAGGGGGTCCCGCTCTCGCTCACTCCTCTATGTGCTGCTGACCACCTGTCTCAGGCAGTCCTGCTCTCGCTCACTCCTCTATGTGCTGCTGATTGCCTGTCTCAGGGGGTCCTGGTCTCGCCTGCTCCCCTAGGTGCTGCTGACCACCTGTCTTGTTTGGCCCACTGTCGCCCACTCCGCTAGATGCTGCTGACTGCCTGTCTCAGGGCCCTCCTGTCGCCTGCTCCTCTAGGTGCTGCTGACTGCCTGTCTCAGGGAGTCCCGCTCTCACCCACTCCGCTAGATGCTGCTGACTGCCTGTCTCAGGGGTGTCCCACTGTCGCCTGCTGCTCTAGGTGCTGCTGACCGCCTGTCTCGGGTGTCCCGCTCTCGGTATCTCCTCTTGATGCTGCTGACCGCCTGTCTCAGGGGATCTCTCTCTTGCCCACTCCGCTAGGTGCTGCTGACCGCTTGTCTCAGGAGGTCCTGCTCTCGCCTGCTCCTCTAGGTGCTGCTGACCGCCTATCTCGGGTGTCCCGCTCTCGGTATCTCCTCTTGATGCTGCTGACCGTCTGTCTCAGGGGGTCCCGCTCTCGCTCACTCCTCTATGTGCTGCTGACCACCTGTCTCAGGGGGTCCTGCTCTCGCTCACTCCTCTATGTGCTGCTGATTGCCTGTCTCAGGGGGTCCTGGTCTCGCCTGCTCCCCTAGGTGCTGCTGACCACCTGTCTTGTTTGGCCCACTGTCGCCCACTCCGCTAGATGCTGCTGACTGCCTGTCTCAGGGCCCTCCTGTCGCCTGCTCCTCTAGGTGCTGCTGACTGCCTGTCTTAGGGAGTCCCGCTCTCACCCACTCCGCTAGATGCTGCTGACTGCCTGTCTCAGGGGTGTCCCACTGTCGCCTGCTGCTCTAGGTGCTGCTGACCGCCTGTCTTGGGTGTCCCGCTCTCGGTATCTCCTCTTGATGCTGCTGACCGCCTGTCTCAGGGGATCTCTTTCTTGCCCACTCCTCTAGGTGCTGCTGACCGCTTGTCTCAGGAGGTCCTGATCTCGCCTGCTCCTCTAGGTGCTGCTGACCGCCTGTCTCATGGATGTTCCACTATCGTCCACTCCTCTAGGTGCTGCTGACCGCCTGTCTCATGGATGTTCCACTATCGTCCACTCCTCTAGGTGCTGCTGACCGCCTGTCTCATGGATGTTCCACTATCGTCCACTCCTCTAGGTGCTGCTGACCGTCTCTCTCAGGTTGGTCCCCCCCTCGCCTGCTCCCCTAGATGCTGCTGACCACCTGTCTTGGGTGTCCCACTCTTACCAGCCCCTCTAGGTGCTGCTGACCACCTGTCTTGTTTGGCCCACTGTCGCCCACTCCTCTAGGTGCGGCTGACCACCTGTCTCAGTTTGGTCCCCCTCTCTAGGTGCTGCTGATCGCCTGTCTCAGGAGTCCCGCTCTCGGTAGCTCCTCTTGATGCTGCTGACCGCCTGTCTCAGGGGATCTCGCTCTTGCCCACTCCGCTAGGTGCTGCTGACTGCTTGTCTAAGGAGGTTCTGATCTCGCCTGCTCCTCTAGGTGCTGCTGACCGCCTGTCTCATGGGTGTTCCACTGTTGCCCGCTCCTCTAGGTGCTGCTGACCGCCTGTCTCAGGAGGTCCTCCTCTCGCCTGCTCCTCTAGGTGCTGCTGACCGCCTGTCTCGGGTGTCCTGCTCTTGCCAGCTCCTCTAGGTGCTGCTGACCGCCTGTCTCGGGTGTCCCACTTTTGCCAGCTCCTCTTGGTGCTGCTGACTGCCTGTCTCAGGGGTCCTGCTCTCGCCCTCTCCTCTAGCTGCTGCTGACTGCCTGTCCCATGGTCCTCCCCTCACCTGATCCTCTAGGTGCTGCTGACCACCTGTCTTGTTTGGCTCACTGTCGCCCACTCTGCTAGGTGCTGCTGACTGCCTGTCTCAGGTTTATCCCGCTCTCGCCAGCTCCTCTAGATGCTTCTGACTGCCTGTCTCAGGTGGTCCCGCTCTCGCTCGCTCGCTCCTCTAGGTGCTTCTGACCGCCTGTCTCATTGGGTCCCGCTCTCGCCTGCTCCTCTAGGTTCTGCTGACCGCCTGTCTCAATTTGGTCCCCTTCTCTAGGTGCTGCTGACCACCTGTCTCAGGGGGTCCCGCTCTCGCTCACTCCTCTATGTGCTGCTGACCACCTGTCTCAGGGTCCTGCTCTCGCTCACTCCTCTATGTGCTGCTGACTGCCTGTCTCAGGGCGTCCCGGTCTCGCCTGCTCCTCAAGGTGCTGCTGACCACCTGTCTTGTTTGGCCCACTGTCGCCCACTCCGCTAGATGCTGCTGACTGCCTGTCTCAGGGGTGTCCCACTGTCGCCTGCTCCTCTAGGTGCTGCTGACCACCTGTCTCAGCGGATCTCGCTCTTGCCAGCTCCTCTTGGTGCTGCTGACTGCCTGTCTCGGGTGTCCCGCTCTCGGTATCTCCTCTTGATGCTGCTGACCGCCTGTCTCAGGGGATCTCGCTCTTGCCCACTCCGCTAGGTGCTGCTGACCGCTTGTCTCAGGAGCTCCTGATCTCGCCTGCTCCTCTAGGTGCTACTGACTGCCTGTCTCATGGGTGTTCCACTGTCGTCTGCTCCTCTAAGTGCTGCTGACCGTCTGTCTTGGGTGTCCCACTCTTACCAGCCCCTCTAGGTACTGCTGACCACCTGTCTTGTTTGGCCCACTGTCGCCCACTCTGCTAGGTGCTGCTGACTGCCTGTCTCAGGGAGTCCCGCTCTCACCCACTCCTCTATGTGCTGCTGACTGCCTGTCTCAGGGGGTCCCGGTCTCGCCTGCTCCCCTAGGTGCTCCTGACCACCTGTCTTGTTTGGCCCACTGTCGCCCACTCCGCTAGATGCTGCTGACTGCCTGTCTCAGGGAGTCCCGCTCTCACCCACTCCTCTAGGTGCTGCTGACCGCCTGTCTCGGGTGTCCCGCTCTCGGTATCTCCTCTTGATGCTGCTGACCGCCTGTCTCAGGGGATCTCGCTCTTGCCCACTCCGCTAGGTGCTGCTGACCGCTTGTCTCAGGAGGTCCTGATCTCGCCTGCTCCTCTAGGTGCTGCTGACTGCCTGTCTCATGGGTGTCCCACTGTCGCCCGCTCCTCTAGGTGCTGCTGACCACCTGTCTCGGGTGTCCCGCTCTTGCCAGCTCCTCTTGGTGCTGCTGACTGCCTGTCTCAGGGGTCCCACTCTCGGTATCTCCTCTAGCTGCTGCTGACTGCCTGTCCCATGGTCCTCCCCTCACCTGATCCTCGAGGTGCTGCTGACCGCCTGTCTTGGGTGTCCCGCTCTTGCCAGCTACTCTAGGTGCTGCTGACCGCCTGTCTTGGGTGTCCCGCTCTTGCCAGCTACTCTAGGTGCTGCTGACCACCTGTCTTGTTTGGCTCACTGTCGCCCACTCTGCTAGATGCTGCTGACTGCCTGTCTCAGGTTTATCCCGCTCTCACCAGCTCCTCTAGATGCTTCTGACTGCCTGTCTCATTGGGTCCCGCTCTCGCCTGCTCTTCTAGGTTCTGCTGACTGCCTGTCTCAATTTGGTCTCCCTCTCTAGGTGCTGCTGACCGCCTGTCTCAGGG